>VJOZ01035103.1:0-10767 GCA_009801055.1 Stichopus horrens
AAATTTTCCAAAGGGGAGGGGAAACCCCTCCTCAGGACCCGGATCACTAACCCATTGTACCCCCCAAATGCCCAGCCCTGGCTACGACCCTGTCCTTATGTACAGTATGTGTGGTTTTTCTGATTTTCCCTTTGTGGGCCGCTGCCTATTTAGTCAAATCCTGTTTGAATCAACAAAAATTTGCCTTATACTGATTCTGCAACTTGGAATCAAAATTTTGTGGTGATTGGGTCAGGTGATTATTTAGGGACTCAGGGTTCTATAAGATTACCAAAAAAGGTTTCAGTATGGATAATTAAGTCCCTATCTACAACCCCATGGAGAAAAAGAAGAACTGCAGGGCCTAAAGACAAAACTGTACTGAAGCTGTCTACCAAATATAAGAATACAGTACCTGTATCAATGTCATTTGTACACTGTATGCATCAAAAACCAATGGCTGCTTACCTCTCATACAGTACTGTATTTTGCAAACCACCTGATGCACCCTTACATCATATTACCGTTGGTATCACCGACAGTACCAATTAGAGCCTCTATTGTTAAGTGCAATTTTGTGTTGTCATGTGGCTACAGTACTTTATATTCACCTCTTAGCACCTTACAGTATTGTAAATTTAATAGTGAAATTTATTTGCTATGTTATTTGTTGCATTGTATATACAGTAGATCTTGAGTTTGGCCCTTTTGAGCCAAGTTCTTGACAAGCAGTGAACAGGGTGTAAGAGGCATAAAAGGTGTGTAACACACACACAATCATGTTGCATTTTTGTAAGCAAAGTCTGCAGTACTGTACTGTCATAGCCTTGGGTATCCACAATAGAGCACTACAAGAAGCTTTGGTCCAAGAAATAAGTCAGTGGATACTTTATATTACAGTATAGTTTATGTACAGTAATTTACAGTAAGAGTACTGTGTGGAGTCAGTTGAATTTCACCATAGATTTTAGTGCTGACTTTTCCTCAAAGTGAGCATGGCTTGGCCTTTCCTAATCAGGAAATCAGAATTACTAACTAATTAATCAGTTCAAGTCCAAGAACAGTTTAACATCGGAATACATCATTGTGCAAGCTCTACTACTTCATTGCTTATGTAGCTAAGGCAAATTGTACACATGTATAGAATTTGGAAAACTGTTCAAAGCCAGTCACACCAGAACATTACAAGCCTCCAGGAACAATCAGCTGTTAGTTTGCACTGCAAGGTCAAATACAATAACCCTCTCATACTGTTCTGATCACCAAGGTTTGAATTTGTCAGTGTGTAGGAGGAATGACGTAGTTTGCTTCTTAAAACATAATATACGTAGTGTACAGTAGGTCATTTACTGAATTATTATTGTGTCAGGAAATCAGTTACAGTCCACTTTTGTTTAATTTGTGCACAGGTAATAGACCACTATGAGAATCCAAGGAATGTTGGTTCACTGGACAAAGAAAGCAAAAATGTCGGCACAGGATTAGTGGGTGCTCCAGCCTGTGGTGATGTCATGAAGTTACAGGTGAGTAGTATGCCTAATTTGTCCTCCCCAGTGTAGCTGTTGAGATGTTACCCTTGAATCACATTTTATGTCCATCAACTTCCAAAGAAAACTTTGATATAAGCATTAGTTGTGTGTATGATAAAGTAAACACAACAGCATGCTAACTTTTGAATGGTGTCCAGAGAAAGTTTGTCAGTTTGTACATACAAAAACCACAAAGAAGTGAAAAAATAAAACAAACATTTAGCAGTAATGTTCACCCTCAACTATACTAGTGTGATCATATTACATGCATCAACTGCATTCCTTACAACAGTCAGATGAAAATTGCTGTATATAAAGTACACCAACTAAAATTTAGAACCTGTAAAGTTAGAAACTTGTAGAAATTGAGCGTTAATTTTATTCTCTTAACACCAATTTTCTCTTAAAGGGAAATGTTGTACCTGTAAATAAGACATTTGTTTTGTAGGAAAGAATATTTGTAAGTTGAAACCAATATATGAGGACAAAGAATTATAGATTTTACAAGATAAGGAAGCACCTTGGCTTTTTTTCAAGAAACAAGTTTCTCACAGATAGAGAGTAAGATATTTGTTGCTCAACAGCAATGTGTTCACCCAAACTTAAAAAAATTCAGATGATGCATCTTCAGTAACTCATATGATGCGTGATGTTTTGATGAGCTGATTCTTTGGCCTGTGATTTGTTGATGAGCCCAAATGGTATTAGAATGTTGAAATCTTTTTTCTTTTTTAAGTCATGGTTGGTGCATTGTTAAAACCCTATTTGCCTTTAATTTTATATTAGTTCATTTGTGCTCATTTTGCCTTAGTACTGTATGGTAGAGCACCCTGATATATTCTTAAACAGACCAACTGCAGGTAGAAAGCGATGCTACTGTAGATTGAAGATTCTTCTGAAAGTTGTAATTTTTGAACAAGTGAAATAATTTTGCTGTATGTCTTATTCAGTTGTCACTGGCTCCATTGCCACAATTTTATGTTTTCTAGATTATGGTGGATGACAATGGTAAGATTGTCGATGCAAAATTCAAGACGTTCGGATGTGGGTCGGCGATTGCATCAAGCTCGCTCGCCACTGAATGGGTGAAAGGAAAGTCTGTGAGTTTCTCGCTTAATATACACATATAGGATAATCATGGAGCATACTGTATCATCTATATCTTCCAGTTTGAATTGGTTCGAAGAAGTCGACACTCAGATTAAATATTTATCTCATTATGTAATACTGTATGTATGAAAATGTCGTCACAATTTAACTTGCTACTGGATAGAGCTTTCAAGAAACCTTTCAAGTCCTGATAATTAAAGTACCAAAAATCTTCAGAGCATACCTTTTTGATGCTGGACAGTGCTCAGTAGTCACTTAGTCTAGTTTGGAAAAAAAAAGATGATTGTGGGGATGCCATTGGTGTTTCTGAGGCAAAAGTGTCAAGTTGCACAGCAGAGCACTACTGTGTGTGTATGTACAGTACTGTGCATCATAGGGTGTACAGTATGTCACAGGATGTTTTATCCTTGAATATGGACACAGAGCTTGCGTATGTACTGTACACTGCTCCATAACTTTGTTATTCATTCTGTGAAGCTGTATCTTACTTGGTTAGGAGCAAATGATTGTCATTGTCCAATTAATCACTGTCACTGTATGTATGATTCCATACTGTGGAGCATTTTTTATTTGGTGAGGAACAAATGGTTGTCGGTGTCCACTGTAACACTGCCAGGTCATAGAGCATGTTAGGAAGTATTTGTAAACAGGTAATGACTGAGAACCAGTGAACAGAGAATAGTGACGAGATGTAAACTCAGAGAAATCCATTTTGGTAGGGCATTTGGAAAATTGTATTTGATATTTCCTTGGATGTCTTCACTCTTATAGCAGCAAGTCAAAGTTCTTCAAAATAATTTAGATATGAATATGCAAAAGTTGTGATCAAAAAGGGAACATTAACATAAGTTTGGCCAGAGGGTGAATTTGTTACAGAAAGATCCAACTGACATATCCTTTGTTACAGAGTCCTGTACAGTATGGTTACTAGTAAAGTCTTGATTATAATTTGTAGAAGTGCTTTTAGTTTTTACTCCTCTGGCTGTTACTTTTTTCTTGCAGCTTGATCAAGCTGGAGAGATTAAGAATTCTGCCATCGCTAAAGAGTTGAGTCTTCCTCCTGTGAAACTCCATTGTTCAAGTAAGTAAACGTAGCAGTTGTTATTCAGTGCTCAAACAGATGTGTTTTTCATGGAGTGTCATCGCATTGTTTTGTCAGAACCTAATACCTGATGTGTCATTTCACCAACAGAATATTTCATACATGCCCTGGAAGCTATTAGTACTCTGCAATTCTGATGAAACTGATCTCACTTTTTAAACAATGTTGTCATACTTTCTGAGGAACAATGGGGTGGGAGGAGAGGGGAGAGAGTGGAGGTTGAGTAACTTTTTGTTGAAGAAACATCAGTGTAGGGAAGAATGGTGAACGATCTTATAATGCTACATAGAGATGTCATACCTAGCTGCTGTTTGAATTAGCCTGTGCCTTCATCCCAATTCACTTGAATGTGTGTCACTTATTTTACTCATCCTAGTTACAGTGGAAGTCTGATTATATTATTTTTGTGAGTCAAATCTTTTACAGTAAACACCTTTCTTTCCAAAATTCAGTTTGCCCTTTGTAATGTCATTCCTTTTTGCAATACCATATGGAGGTAATATTTTAGTCTTCTATTACTCTCTCATTCCCTCACTGTACCATCACCTGTTTTATCCTCTCCTCTCGATCCCTGATGCTGCAAATTCTACCACAATTAGACAAAAGAAATAATTTACAGTAAACTCTTCTTATCCCTTCATCAGTGTTGGCTGAAGATGCTATCAAAGCTGCTCTGAAAGATTACAAGGTAAAGCAATCATCAAGGGATGCAGACAACAAAGACAAACAGACAGCGTCAGCATCTTAGAAGAGGAAGCCAAGTGGCCAAGAGGATGGGGCCAGTGGCTGAGAGGAAGAGTTGTTGAAGCGCACAAGAAATTAAGATGTCTGTAGAGAATCTCAAGTCAACGGAACTCTATGAGACCATCAAGTCAACAGAGATGCCGCACTTGTTAGATTTATATTTAAGAAACAAAACATACCATACAAAGGCATGTTGGTTCTTCTCCACATTAAACTATAATTTTAATGCATACAGTATACTGCCTTGGTTTTCTTGTTTGCGTACTTCCATTGACATATATATACATATACAGGCATGTTTCATGTTTAAGCCTTAACTTCATTCACAATATGTAACAGTGTAACAAAAAAAATTCCAGAATATGTGGTTTCTGTGATGTGCAGTGGAATTGGTAACAGACAAAAATAATTATGGGAAAGAGTAGTGTTTTTGTTACTTTAGAAAATGAAAGGAAGACTCAACTTCAGGGGAGGACTAGACAAATCTTAAATGGGATGAGTAACAAAACCCAGGAATTTAAAGGGCAAACATGTTGTAGAAAGTCAAGCTTGTGAGTTATGAATGAGTGAATTACTGTTAGCAGTCGATTGTCCTCGGAAATAGAACTGCAAGAAGTTTAAGAACAAGATCCGTGAGACAGAAGGACAAAAGCAGAAAGGATGTTTACTTCAATTGATGCTGTGGCTTTGCTCAAGTTAACTCCATCATAAGTTGTACCCTGTCATCCTCTACTGGAATCTAGTTTAACGGGGTTCATCTACTGTTGTGGATTGAGATGGTTTTCCAATAATCTTGCTACTGTAGTTAGCTAATAGTATCTACATTAAAAAAGAAAGAGGTAGTTGTAAGAAAGGCTTAATATTCAATTCCAGAAACTCGTCTGGCAATAACTATTAGTGTAAATTTCCCAAAACTGGAAATTTCAGTCTAAAATGTCTTTAATCAACAGAAAACAGCATTAACATGTAAGGGTATTATTAAGGGATCTATACAAAGGACACATCAGTCACTGGAAGAAGCTTTCGTAAAAACATTATTGCTTTTACATCAGTCTTTATTGATAATCTTTGTGAAGTGACTATGACAGAGATTGTTTGAGGGCAAGTCTTTCTTACATCTTACCCCATGAAATACTCACAGATCACTGATGAAACTTTTTTGGTAAGTTGTGTCATGAAAAGGGAACTGGTGAGAGATAAAGCAGTCAATTGTAATTTTCTTCTTGATTGTGATATACTGCATGGTTTCATTGTAAAAAGGACAAAGCTGTGGATGAGATTTACTTTCAGAAAATATGATTTAGTAAAAAGCTTGTCGGTGATATTTTTGTAATCTGACTCAGTCGTTTTAAGTTCTGATCGTAATATTTTGTTTGTTTTGTTTGTTAAAGAAGTAAATGCGTTTACCGTCATTGACTTTTTTCTCTGATTTTATTGTAAAATAGAAAAAAAAGTAGTTTTTAAATTGATTGTGAAATACTTTTGTTTTGCTGTAAGACCTACAGAGTTAAAGCAGGGGCAAGGGAGAAATACATGAACTTTAACATATTATTGCAATTCTTGAAAATTCCATAGAATGAATCGTATTTTTAGATAGCTGCAGATTGGTGGGTTGCACTGATATTATGTCATTTGTAGTACTTCTTCCTTTTAATGGCTGTGACTGATTGTAGATCCCTTTCATGTGATGTCACAGTGATATAGTGAAGCTCTGTCCCTGAGGATGGGTTTAATAATTCATTTAAGACATCCACATTTGCATCTCTACCATTTGATTTATACAAAACCATCATAACCTTATATAAAGTTCATTTGTTTATCCTCAGGTAGGGCACCCATATTGTTTACTACGTGATGTCAATGCATGTTGTCTATTATGACTAAAAAGTTTTCAGGAGACATCAGAAACTGATTGAATGTGGGAAACAAGGGAACAGAACCTACTGAAGAATGCCTAGAATGTAAAACATGTAATTATCCCGGCTCTTCCTCAGGCAAGGCATGTTTATTCAACACTGTTAAAAGTGGGAGGGTAGGGGGCTTTTACAAGTTTACCTTATTGCAAATCATACTGGTCATTATGAAATAGAATCCTTTTGGGTTTGAAGAAACTTCTTCAATTGGTTTTGGCACAAATTTGGAGCAAATCCTGTCCCCTTATGGCATATAACACAAGATATCTTTGAGAACAGGAATTGGGACAACGCATCAGCATGATGAGTGGAAGTGGGTATGTTAACATAGTGACATTCACAAGGCTTGCATTTGGGGGTAAAATGTAAACACACCATGATTAAAATGCAAATTACTGCAGAGACCCAAAGTGCGATCTGCTACCACGTTACTTATCCTTGTTGTGGCTCCCTTTGATATGTTTTGCAAAGATGTTGCACACTACACAAGATGTCTTTAAGAACAGGAATTATGACATTGCATTGATGTGCATTGCATTATGTGTGCAAGTAGTATGTTGACAAAGTGAAGTACACAAGGTTCCAGTACAAGGATAATATGTAAACAAAAAGGGATTAAAGTGCAAATTAGGGACCCAAGTGTAATCTGTCACACCTTTACTTATCCCTGCTGTATTAGTTTCCTTTGTTTTGCTAAGATAGTTATCAGTTGGATCAAGAGGGTGTTGTTTGGTCATCAATTTTGCTTGCCCAGTGGTAAAGTTGCTTATCAAAGGTGTGTGTCAGCAGTCCCAAAGTTTTCATGCTACAATAGCAAATAAGAGTCTTTCTCCACGTCAGTCACCACTCGCCGTCCACTCAGTCACCACTCGCCGCCGTTTCTTACTGAATGGGGACTTACTAAGCCATAGGCCTACAGGTATACCAAAGTATCATTCCAGGACAACCAACTTCAGTGTGTTTACACGAAGACCATCATGGAGAGAGATGGTAGTATAAACAAGATAAAATGAATTTTAAGTAGAGAGTGGTTGAGAGAAATTTCAGTAATGGGAAATCAATGATGTACAGTAGTGTCACAGACAACTTTCTGTTAAAGGCTTACCGTGTTTTAAATATGTAGACTTGAAGACTTCTTACACATAACATCACTGCCTACAGAGGATTGAGGATAATACTCTCGCATTGGTTTTAAGAGTGTTAGCTATGAATGTAACATTTACCAAATTATGTAACTCAATCAACACACTGAGAATGTGGAACTGTTTACTGAGTGGCTTTAGAGGCCTGACAATGTCATGGGCCATTGAAGTGGTATTGTAATAGCAGTCATGTTGCACATAGTTCTTGGTGTTTTCTCTTAAACACTCTCCAACAGTGCCACCTCCACCCCCCTTTTTTTTTTTGACTTAAGGGGCATGTACAGATTTGCCATCCTTCGAGCCTTCACCCCCNNCCCCCCCCCCGGTCTCACGGTTTCAGACACTGCTCTCCGCGATGCCAGACCTCACAGGAAAAATAATGTTGATGCCAGGCAAGATGTTTCCTTCTGTCAACTAGCCCCAAGGATAATGTTGAAGATGTTTTCCACATTATTACTTGGGGGGGAATAAAACATTTTTTGTAATAACAGGGTTTTTGTAAAATCTCCATGTTTGAAATGTAGTATCTAATTTTTCTGGTAGAACCTCATGGGTTGCCATTCTTAAGGTTGGCAACTCTAGACATACTAACCATAGTTTTTGCCTCCTGGAATACTTAAGGACTATTTTTGATTGCTGCCATATGCATAGATGTATATTTAGGGTTATATTGTTGCTTGTGACACACCCACAAGGCTTTCTGGAGTTGTACAATACATGTGACTTAACTTACCCTGGTACTTCTTTTACATCTGTGAGATGCTTTACTAGTGTTCTTTTTACAGACATTGCCCTCCCTATTCTCACCTCTTTACTTTGCCAATCATAGAAACTTTAAGTTCACAATCAGCACAAGATTGGCATATTGCCTTGTTGACCTAAATTTCAAGATAAATGCATGTCTCTATTTTCAAAGCATTTACTGTTTGAGGTCACCTCTCTCATCCTAGATCTGTCAGTAGCATTAGCTTTTCCATCTTGATGGTATGTGTAGTGCATCTGGCATTCATGGACTAAGTAAAGAATGAAGCAAAACTGGCTACACTGTATGCAGGAGGTATGGGTCTTTTAGGGGTTGTGCAGCATTACCAAGGTCCAATTTTATAAGAGATATGCCATCTCTGGATGCAACATGTACGTAAAATCAAAGGCAGACTTTCTAGCACAGTCACAGTAATATGTCATGGCCTTCAAAAACTGTAAGAGGAGTCACTTTAGACAGGATTTTCTTCCTCCCTTAATTTTTCAGAGACATGCATTCAAAAATTGGAACTGCATACTAGGCTTTACAGGAAGCTTGATAGTGTGGACATGAAATATTGGTAAAATAATATTGAACTTTTCCTCAAATGCATCAAATAAGTTTAAATGTTACATGATGATGGTCATCTCGTAAAGCATCCTCTCATTTCCTCTAGATGGCATTTAACAGGAAGATGTGGGAGGCTAAATATTCTGTAGAAATATTACTGTGAGTGGGATGCCACGGGAAAGCTTATTGACTAGAAATGTTCCTATATGTAATGAAACACTAGACAAAAATCTGAGATGAGATTCATGTTCCAATTTTGATGTTGATCCTTATTCATTTGATGAGTTAATATCTTCTGTTTGGTCACAATGTCTGACTAACTAGGCAATATTAAGTGACACAGAATGTCGCAGAATGCTGAAATAGGAAAGAAGCAGAACTTTGATAAATGACGATGTAGACACAAAAATCGGACATTTTGTAAAGAATTTTATTTGCAACTAGTTGTTGTAATTACAAGTCATCACATCCTGGACTGACTTCCATCTCGCTACCTCATCATCGGGCACCGAAGGCTTCGATCACTTTCTGGTACTTTGCTATTTGCTTTTCGACGTTCTTCGTCGCTTGGGCACGGAGCCTCTGCAGGGAAAGAAGATGTGCAGACCTTACTATCTGACATTAATCAGACATGTTAACTACCCGCTGATAAACATTACCCTGCTTTCCCTATCAAGAATTTGGTTGATGCAATTTCAGAGGGCATTCATTATGGTCCATGTCAAATGTTAAAGGGTTTAATACGTTCAATGAGACTTCAAAGAGAATTGAAATGTACCAGATCAAACAAGGTAAAGTGAATGACTGTGGTTTCTATAAATAACTGAGAAAGTTCCACCATGCTTCCCGACTGTGAAACCACGTTCATAAGGTGTCTCAACCGTCCCAGCTCGTCACCAAAATGAAGCCACTTTCGAGACAGAACACCAAAGTTTTAAAGGTGCAAAGATTCATTCCCCTCAGATGGTAGTGCATGTAAGAAGATAATTTCAGAGGCACACAGATGAAGTGAGCCTCAACAACCATTACCATTCATCATAGGAGAGACATGTTGCAATCATATGAATACACCCTGCCATGTTTCAGGATGGGTCTGTTACTGGTACCCCTTAATCGACCAACTTTTGAAAGATTTCAAACAATTTTATTCACATCCTTAGCACTTATTCACAGAAACATAAACAACCAAACATGTGTACTGAAAGTCTGAAGAGATTTTTACTACACACAACATTATCACCATTAAATGCTGAACTTTAAATCCTTTTTCTTTAGATTTAAGATTTTTTTTAAAAGTAAAATACTAACAGATATTTTCCTAAAGGGGTGAATGTTGGGGGGAGGGGGGTTGGTGGGTCGGTGGGAGTGAGGAGGTTGCCATGAGGTTAGATGGCTGATGGCAGTCTGACTGAAGCGATTCACCCACGAAAGCATCTTATTTTCCAAAGCTGCTCAATTACTCACGTTCTCAGCTTGGACCTTCTTGAAGTATACCATGGACTTTGCTTTCCTCTTGTCCTCCAAGGCTTCAACAATATCTCCGTACTTCCAACCGACTTCTCTGGCCAGTCGTCCAAGAACGCAGAACTGAAAATCAAACAAAATATTTTTGAAGAAACTCAAAATCTGGTACCTCATAAGATCACAATTCCCTCATTACCTTAGTGCAATTCAATCCAACAAGAGCTAATGCACAAAACTGGAAAATCCCCAGTGACTTTAAAGGATAGTCCAGGCAGAAATTTNNCATTCAGTTCCCATGCATGGTTCATGTGATTTTATCAGTCCGAGTTACCCCCTTTCCTACCAACTGGCAACTTGAAGCAAACTATTTATTATTTTGACCTTGAAATCAGCAGGTGGTCAGCCTACATAGTGGTTACTTGAAGGTCACAAAACCCTCATACATTCTCATTATGATATCACTATACATTGA
>VJOZ01035105.1:0-10522 GCA_009801055.1 Stichopus horrens
CCACAAAGTAAGTTACCAAGGCTTTATTGTTAGCCTGGTACGGTCAGATATGGTTTAATGTGCTTAACGTTTAAATGGTCAGAATAAACTTTTGTGTACCACTTGAATGGTTTTTAGATTTATCATTTTGGCATATATGTATTCCCCTAATTTGTACTTTCAGGTTTGTCTTATTCATGTGATGCTCGTTTCGATCACAGTAGAAGTCGATCATACACATCGTGCTCTAAATGGTTATTGTCTAAAAGTAACTAATAAAGTCCATTCTATCATGTATCTGAAATGCTCTATCCACATTCAGTCTTGATGAAAAAGTAAAGTAAATTACCATCTCTGTAAAAAGTGTGCAGATTTTTCACTCATGGTCAATATTCTTCAAGTTATGTAGAAAAGCAAAACAACATATTTGTAGCCAAAGAAATGTTTTCACCCTTCACACTGAACTGCTCTACCACAAGACTAATAACGAAAGAGACGTGGCAAAACCCTCATAAGTAGACTTTGTTAGCTCATAAATGGTACAGAATTTTATTCCAATCGGAATTGAAAACGGAAAAGAAGTAAGGGGTATCAAAATGTTGAAAACAGACTTTGCTTCCTTTCAAGGCAATAAATCAGCGGCCCTCGCTTTGAATAAAACAGGTGTCTTTTTTTTACTTACCTGGATTGCAACCCAGAGTCAATGCAGTAATTAGACGGTCACATAATCTAGCTTGGAATGATGTTACAGCCGCATGTTTTGTATGGAGGATTGCCAAGGGTGACACACTGATTAGGGGTGAAAGTCACGGTTTATTTCCTGCCTTGATGGAGTTAGAAGGTGGCAGATTACGTTTTCATAATGAGAAGTTAAAGAAGATTGACAGTCTTTGACTAACTTTATGCAGGAAATCCTTTTTAGAGTACCTTCAACCCTTGAATTTCTGCAGCAAGATGTCACAAGTTGCTGATAGCCTTGTGTAGTGTGAACTAAATCTACTCCCAACCACCTAATTTATCAATCATCTCCAAGTTTATAATTTTTACTTCAATCATTTGAGTCACCAACATGTGTGTTGGCTTTGAGCAAGTAATCTGATACATTGTTCACTTTGTTGCAAACCTCATGCAAACTTATGCAGTAGGCAGCCAAAGAGTAATGTTTTGAGGGAATAGTACTTACTTACTCTTGGTAGCTGCCAGAGATCTGCCATGCTGACTGAACTAACTTGATGCTTTTTCTTTGGTTTGCCTCTTTCATAATTCAGTTGGATATTTGAGTGTGCTAAAACAGGGCAGAAATTGCCTGAAGAGAAGTTCTTGATAGGTGGCACACTTGCTAAGGACGATGGTGAATTGACCAATGAAAAGGAAGCAGATGAACCCTCCCAAGAGTTTCCGGTAGCCGAAAGCAACCTTTCAAAGCCTCCCGGGGCGATGGATGTGGATGTAACCCCTACCCACTCAAGGAACCCACAGACAGCAGATGCCTTCAAAACTCCAAATATTGGTACCCTGAATCTCTATTCAGCCAAAAGACCCTGCAGTGACTCGGTGGAGAAGAGTGCAAAGAAGCTGCGCAGAGTGGACTGTGGTGGCACCCCTGCCACTCCAGGGAGGTTCCTGAGGGCAAGTCAGGATTTTGTACCAAAATTTGGAATAGACACACCAGCGTCGACGAAAGTAAATAGGAGAAAATCAAGCTTAGTGAGTTATTTTATTTCTTTTAGTCGGTATGTAACTTTTAGCCCATGCGTGAGATATTTGCGTCAGAGATAAAGTTCTTATTGTTGAGTGCGTGTGATTTGATCCTTTGGGTTATTGCAGGAATCAAACAGTCTTTGTCTTGAAGATCTACACTCCTGATGATTGAGGTCAGTGTCTCCTTCAAATTGTTTGGAGAATCCACTGTAATAGCCTGGTACATCTTGCACACAAAATGTGCTCTGTATCAATGGCTTGTGTATGTTAATAACATGCCATAGATGTAGAGAAGATTTTGTGTGCAAGATGTATCAGGCTTCTAGAGCGGATCCCCTGGAAAACTTAAGCAGACACGACCCTCATTTTTCAGGTGGGTGGACCTTTAACATTTCAAATTTGACTTTTTGACATACAATACAAGTACTGCCATCTTTCAAGTGCCATATATACATAGTGCCGTTTGTCTTGTTCATGTGAGAGAGAATTGAAGATGCTGATGTGTATTCTCTTACTTGCTCCATAATACAGTTTGATCACTGAAATCCATCGATATAACCTGAAAATGCACAGGCACACTGGACTTGCTTCCATTATTTTCAAATGTATATGAAGATCCTGGTGAACTCATGAATATGTAGTCTTCCTTTGAGTCATCATAGCTGAGTACATCTGATTAGGACTGTTTTAATTTCTGTACTTATTCCTGGTCTCCTTTGGAACAGCCATATGAGGTGTGTCTCTATGAGAACCTTGTATCCGCAGTTGAAGCAACCGGCAGAGAAAGAATGGAGATGAGGGATAGCGAGGATGAAGAAGAAGATGGGAAAGAATTAAATGATAAAGAGGTAAACGGGACTGAAATGATTCTCTGTGGGGGGGAGGGGTTACCCTCTGATTTAATTGCATATTGTTTTGAAGTTAATGGCACTGTCAGTTACACAGTGTTGTTCCCTGTGCAACATCACCCAGTTTCAAACTGAATACGAGTCTTGGTTGTCAGCTCATGAAATAAATCTTTAGCATCTCTCCACCTGTGTGTGCACATTGCACAAAATTGCTACTGCCATAAGTGAGTAAGTGGGCGTGAGGTTTGCTCAGGAAAGTGAGGTTGACTTTCATCTATGCATTGTAATTCTCGATTTTGTTCAAACACTGTAACATTGACACGCAAACTGCTTTTGGTTGGTAAGAAAGTGTCATGAATAGATTTGTATCATTGACTCATTAATATTATTGTTGTTATTGTTTTAAAATGTAAATGGGGAGTTGTCCTCACCAAGAGAGAATGAAGTTATGCATGTGTTTATGTGAATGGTGTGGTGAATAAACTAAATATATTCAGAAAGTAAATAATGCACCTGTAATTGTAAAGGGTTCTTATTTTCTCATGGAAAGTATTTTTCACATTTCTACAGAATGTTTCTACAAAACTCAACATCCTTCGTAGTGCTGTCGTGTATGTGGCCGAGAAACTGAGCCATCGAAGGAGTGACCTACACAAACTGGTTAAGTTGCTAGGTGGTGATGTCAGGTGGAGCTTAGATGCAAACTGCACACATTTTATATTTCAGGTCAGTGTTTTGGTCATCATCATTATTTACTGGTGCTTCTTTTCCCTTTTTGTGATGTTTCTCTGTCAGTTACAAGATACACTTGAATGATGCTTACAACAAGTCCCACATTAGTTTGTGGCCAGTTTGTGCTACTGACATTCACTTCTTTACAGATCCCTTAAGGTTTCCCTATTCTTTCCTCGCTGTGCCTTCATCTTGCCTCTCCACATGGCACCGTGCTTCTCTCTTTTTTTTTTCACTGTTTGTTCTAACTTTACGAAATACCAATGTCTGCTCGTTGCAGGGAAAACCGAACGACACTGACAAGGAATTCCGCAGGGCACGTAAAGGAAGCATTCACACAGTCAGTCCCGAGTGGTTGTCTGCTTGCAAAGAGTCGAAGAGGAAGATGGACGAGAAATTATACCCCCACACTGTGAACCCAAATATGAGCCTGGTATTTGAAGTTTGTCTTTGTCATATAACTATTAAACAGTTATTCTTACTCTACTTCATGCAAGTTGAAAAAAAAAAATTCAAAAACGTTGCTCTTTGCATGCTATTGTGAGATTGCCAATTGATATCTGTCTTCCCTAACATTTTTAACTGTTCTTTTTCCTGTTTTGGGATGATTTTTCATGACTTTTACAAGATTACTTGCTTTTACCACATTTTAATTTTGTGAGGTTGTTTAAAATTGGTGCATGTGTGATAAATCGAGTGTATTAGTAGATTGATGAATATGGTAATTATAATTTGTAAGTTATATATTCATGTGATGTCAGAGATATTAGATCTCAGAGTGAAATTCATACTTTAATTGCTTTGTTGAATACGTTTGCTAAGTTGAATACGTTTGTGTACAGCAATGTTTATATTTCCAACGGCACTGGTGTCATGACCTTACTCCAGGATCAGTTTTTGTATGAGGTCACATAATTATACTCACAATGATTGAATCAAATGCTTAAATTTTATGCCAAGGTACTGTGTTGCATCATATCAAATTGAAAATTTTCTTTTGATATGCATGCACGACAAGTCGACAGATACACTCCTTCTTTACAGTGCATTGTTCTGTATTTAAGTATTTCATGTTGCGTGAAGAAAAGTGAACACAATACCAGTGTTTAGGTTTCTTTTCAACATCTTGAAACTTTAACATACAGAGTCATAAACCTCTCTCTTTCAATCAATCAAGTCGCTCTCTCAGGTCCAAACAGACGACATCCGTCGCTCGAGGAAAGCCAGCGCGCCATTGGGAACACCCACAAGAAACCCCTCGACGAAATCGGAAGATCCGTCAGAGGTGTTCGAGGATCAAGACCTCTCGATGGAGGAGGCAGAGATGATGATAGCACAGGCAGATGCAATTGAAGAGAAAGAAAATGCCAACAATTCAGATGAACAGAGGGAAGAATTCCAACGACAGTTTGCACAGATAATGTCCACATCAGGGTAGGCTTGACTTTGTAGCTACTGTATGTGTTGGAAATAGCCAAGGCAAATGTTCAGTGAAAACATGTTTTAAATGGAAAAATCTGTTACATTAATAAAAAAATGTTAGTTTTTTTCTTGGTGGCCCTGTTTGCACAAGGATTCCCTGTAGAATCACTGCCACCAGATTCCAATATTTTTTTAAGGTTTTAAATTTCTTGAAAATCTGGAAAGTACTTGAGTTCAGTATCTGTCATTTTCAAGGCCTTGAGAATGCTTGAGCTTTGTTCTTTGCCAAGTTCTTAAAAAGTGCTGGAATTTCAGTGATGTGGAACATCGGTATACTTTTCACTGAATTGTCTGCCACAACTGTTTGGACCAGGTCCAGCTTTGTTCTCTGCCAACCTCAAGTGTGTGTAAGAATTGACAAAGATATTTTCTGAGTGTTTTCAAAGTGGTTTGATGTTCTTGAAATAATAAAGTTCTACCTCAGAAAGTGCTTGATTTTATACTCAGAAGTGTGCAAACCCTGTGCTCCAGTGTTCAGATATTCAATTTTGGAATGTGTAGTTTATCTATGGACATGTACTTGTTAACAAAATGGATTGTTTGGTGCATACTCTGTTGGAGAGAGATTGCATTTCTTATGGGAAAATCATAAATTATGGATCCAGCAGTACTGTTTGGTGTGTCTGCTTTCTCTTCAGTAACCAAGGCAGCAGCAAAATGAGAAGTAGACGGCAAACCACCAGTACTGATGGAGGCAGCAGAGATGGGAACGGTTCTTTGTCTATAGAGAATAGGAGGACCAGCAGGAGAATGACCAGGTCTCGACGAGATTCGAAGGTCGTCAAGACAGAAGTTGAGAGCAAGGACAAATCTGGTAATCCCTTGCACAGATCTATGTGTCTTTAAGAGGATATGTTGTCAGTTTTAGAAAGGACATATAATTATCCTCTGGACTTTCTTTTCCACTTCTCAAGAGGTGTTTGATTTACTGTTATTATTCTGGTTATCATTTTAGGAATGGTTAGACCTTAAAAGTAAAATGTCAATTGATGCATGAGTTGCTTCTCCTTGTGGTTTAATGAAAAATCTGTATTTCAATCATTCAACCATACGTTTGGTTCTATACATCACTCATCATCTAGTTACTCCAGATAGTAATTGCAAGTTGACCTTGTGATGTGTATTGGAATGCAGCATCAAATAATGGTGTTGCTGCAAGCTCACCCTGTGTTGAAGTGAAAGAATTGCAATATAGTACAATTTGTTCTTTCTTGGATCTTAACCTTCCCAGAGTGTCTGGTGTTCTTTTGAAGAGTTTTAACCCATGTGGTAGTCTTTACATCATTTGAGTGTCATAATTTCAATTTTGTCCCTTCTTATTTATGAGTTCGGAGGGACAACACATCCCAGGCAGACCACAAATAGGACAGACATGGTAAAGCTGAAATACATATCAGCGGTGTTAAATTTGAATAAGTTTGTCTTGATTGTAAAAAACTAAAACAAAGGAATAACATTACGTGAAAGACATGGTTCTAAGGTGAATTGTAATGAATCGAGCAAAGTTGAAAGAATTATACTAGAATTAGTGAATTGAAAAAAAAAAAATTACTAGGGTCTAAACTTGTAACAAGTATGTCTTTGTTACCATCAGCCAACCACTGAACATGGAAAATAGTTTGAAAACAATGTTTCTTTCAACAGTCGAGCACGATTCTGATCCTTCGTGTGTGATTACATGGGACGATGCCACCAGCAGGGTGTGCAGGGAGAACGCCCTCGCACGGCTGAGAGGAGAGGGCCAAAAGGAGGAAAGCGTCGAAAATGAAGACCAACAGAAGGTACAATCTTGTGAATCTTTGATTGTTTCCTATGGAAGTGTAGCAGGCTCATTGCATTGACGAGTTTCCATCTTGACAAAACAACAATTATCTATCACTAACATAATCATTAATGAACAAACATTCCTCAAACTTAAGTAAACCAATGTTGAAATCACCCGCAAAATAAAAGTTTTAGCAGAAAGCAGAAAGTAAGTTATAGCAGAAAGTTTGAGAGTGACCAGTCTGAACTCGGGTGAACGAAGGGCTTAACCTCCACTTGAATTCACGCGGTACATGAGACATTTGATCTGAGGTATTTTTTGTTCCTATTTAGTGGACTTTAGATGACCACCACAGCAGAGAAGTCATGTCAGTTGGTCATTTCTGCATATGACAGATTCCACCTCACATTTTGACTCGGCATTTCATCAATTTGCAGAACATTGATGCATTGACAAGACCTTGTTTCTGGTCAAAATATCAATTTTTCAGAACTTTGTCATCTTGTAAATCTGCAGCTGATAGAAAATAATCACAGAATGGCTCCTTGTAATGTGTGGTATTATGCAACTTTATTCTGGTGTAGTTATATTGTATTCTATCAATCACATTCTGAGAGTTTTGTGGTTTCCTGCAGTCGCATTCTGTCAGTTATATGGAGTTAATTTGCCACATTCTTGTAACTTCGTGGTATCCATCCAACACCAGCATGGTATATAAATATGGCTTTTCTATTCATTCTTATGTGGGAGGAATTCTTAAACATTGCGTCTTTTGTTGCACAAACTTGAAACTTCTCTTAACTTATTGTTTGTTTAGCTTTTTTATGTTTGTTAAGTTTTTTATGTTACTTTCTCTATGTTTAGTCTTGCCTCTTATCTAGTATTTCACTGTCTCATCATATTCTTTTTCAATTCCAGGCAGAGGTAAAGGAATTCACTGAGCTGGGAAACTTCCATGCATCATATGAGATGGAAAAGTCTCCATCCAATGTGAAGACCCCTCCACCCATACGTCTGCCCCACGCTAAACCAGCCGTAGCACCAGAAAGGACAGAGGAAGATAGGATGGAATCGGTAGGAAAAAGAAATTTAAACCGAATTGAAACTTTTGCAATGATGCATAACATCAGTCATGATATTTTCTCCAATCAAAAATTAAAAGAAATTGACAGCTCTTCTTTACAGGAATGTTTTTGCTGTTAGCATGTATCCCATAAGCAATCAAATAGAACATCTGATTGTATCATGAACTATAATTGCTTCACAGTAGCTTCCCCTTCGCTGTAACACATGGCAAGTCATCTTTGACAGAGCAGTTTGCCATCAAAATTTTAAGAGTACGGCAACATCAAAAGAACTGTATACGATTGAAATCATAACTTTTTTTTAATTTACTGAATGACCATAGTAGTAATTGATGAGTTCTCTTTCATTTTGCAGATGCAAGCTCCCATTAAAAAGGTATTTTTATTCACCGGCCTCACAGAGCAAGAGAGAATCGACTACGGTGCTCTGATAGAGCAGCTCGGAGGAGAGGTCGCAGACAAGACCTATTATGATAACTTGTGCACCCACATGATTGTCGGTAAGTTTCCAGTGATGGACTCCTTTAGACAAAGAAACGGTCAGAGGAATGTTGGAGTCTGACCTCGTTATGGTGGAGGGTTATTCTGATCATGGTGCATCTATATGTATCATACCATAAAAGTGATGATGGTGTAGTTATAGGGCATTGCATATGCAATACTTCATAATATCATCACGTTTTTTGTGGATTTTGTGATGCTTAGATGAGTGGGTGAGTCTGAATGTTGGAAAATATATAGCATTTGAATGAATATGTATTAACCTCTGCAAGGGAATTGACCTTCCCCCAAGACTGCAGGGCGGTCACACTGCTGCTGGTACCCTCATTTGTATGACTCAAAGGTTTAGACTATTTGTAAGCACTGACTTTGTGAAACAACAAAATCAAAGTATCATTTTTTTCCCAACACAGCTCACCATTTTTGAAATTTTAGTAATTTTATCTTGTAGTCCATGGGACAAGTAACATGTAAAATGTGGTTATCCTTTACAAAATTCAGTTCTACTGCCAAAGTTATGTTACGTCTTATTTTTGGGTCTCTGTGTCATAAACGGACTTGCATTGTGCCTTAAACAAATTCCTTGCAACACTTTATGACAATGTTTCAAATATTGCAAGAAAAAATTTAATTTGTTCCCAGTAATAACAGAATGTGGTTTACGGAAGGACAACCTGACAACAAAATTTTTTTGTCCTGAAGATAGTTTGGGCATCTGGGATGCCAGGACTTTCATTAAACTTCATTATTTATATTACCCTTGGTTGTTTTATTTTTGTTTTCAGGAAAATGTCTTTGATGATACTAGGCCCTTGTTATTTTCTGCAAGATTGGTCAAATATATAACAGGCCGCTCGACATTTTCTCTCCTCTTAAGGTAATCCCTCCAAGAACGAAAAGTACCTGGCTGCGGTCGCCGCAGGGAAGTGGATCCTTCACAGGTCATACATGGTGGAGTGTGAGAAGGCCGGCAAATTCATCGAGGTAAGAAAATTGGAGACTGAAATGTAACCATTTGCTAGCAGAAGAAATGTGTCTCCCAAACTAGTTTTGTTTTCCTGTTACATTTACTGAACCTGTGACCCTGTACTATAAAACAAAGATATAATTCACTAATGGGCTCCTCTGTTTAACAGAAGTAGGTCCTACTGGTTATAATTTTGTGGAACCATGATGATACTTTTTTAGCTAATTAAGAGGTGCTAGTATTCCACTGACCCATGTTGTCTGTCAGTAAAGTCAACTGTAAACATGACTGTAGTGTATCTTTATATTGCATTGGTCCACTCATCAGCTGTTAGACGGAAAGTTTGATACACTGTGTAACTGTCAGTTCACCCACCCTTCGCCGTCCATAAGTTAAGTGGAATTGAACGGAATTGTTAGATCCTTTTCTTTGACTGCCCACTGCTTGCTTTTCTATGGTGAACCATTTCAATGTTGATGCAAATGTAAGCGGTACTTACATACTGTATGATGGGTGAAATTGCCAACTGGTAATATTTGAGCTATTAGTGCAATATATAATTACTCACCACCAATAAATTGGTATTCGTAAAAAACAAGTGTGAACTCGGTAATTGTGTCCCCAAATGTTGATGGTCACCTTGATGATAATACTTTCTTTATAATCTTTATTCACTTTCCATGACAACCAGTGACTGGTGTTGATACCATATCGTATGATTCACACAAGTACTTATATATTCTAAGGATTCATTTTCATTCAGAGCAGATCATTTGTATTCAGGATGTGCTTTAAGAGACTTTATTTATTTGAATATTCTGACTCAGTAAGGTATCTTGTTGTTTCCATATGATAACTTTGGTAACATTCATTCTCTCTTTCTGTTGAACTGTAGGAAAATATTTTTCCATTTGTTTGGTAAAATAGTATGCAATGCCATGTATTGGAAAGACTTAAAGAAGCTTTTCAAAATTATTCATATATTTCGGAAAATGTGACTCAACTCTTGAAACATGTCTACACACAGGAAGCCTGTTATGGTGTTGTATTTCACCTCTTTTTGTCAAAAAACTGCATGAATTGAATACATCATGGTTTGGTAAAAAATATGTGTGTGATTCCTTGACATTGTAGTGAGGAGAAAGTGAACTCCTAACTTAAAGGGGAATTCCAGCCCAGGAACATGTCTTCTGACTTATTTNNATATTATTGACCTTTTGAAATGAAATTTTAATGGACAACATGATATGTTCAAACTTCCAGCCCAACTGAGTTTCTAACACCATGCTTGTATATGAAGGGCGCAGCCATTATGATGTAATTGACTGTGATCTCTGAGGCTTGTGACGTAGTCAGCGACCAGCTCTAATCCACGACGACCAACCTGATTGTCCTACATAATTCGTTATTACATGGCTTATTTCCCTATCTCTGAAAAGGGTCACTTAGTACTTACTAAAGA
>VJOZ01035106.1:0-11984 GCA_009801055.1 Stichopus horrens
ACACATTAAAAATAAATTTGGGTCTGGACTATTCTTTTAATGTTTATTCCTGAGTTCTCTGACCAACTGTTCTTATTTCTTGTCTGGAGTTCAGACACCCAACCAAAGGCCTATATGTCTAGTATTTAGTTTTACGTTGTGACATATATGAACATTAGTTTTGTTGACAATCAGTGGCAGCACCAGGATTTTAGATTTGGGAGCAGGTGGGCAAATGCAGGGCAAAAACTGTTGGGGGGCAAAAATTGTGCATGTAGCATGAAGTTTAGTGTGAAAGAGCGGTCTTAGGAACCATGGTGGTACAGGAGGCAATGCCCCCCACTAAGCTGAAGCTCTGAGATTTTAGCTTACGTCCGGCTGAAAAATTGAATGTCAGTATAAAGATGTTTTGATTCGAAGTGCATCCATTAGACATTTTGGTCTCTTTTTACCCAGTGATCAAAATGTAGAAAACAAGGAGTTTGTAAAGCTTATTACACCAAAAAGTTGATGTTTTTTACCTCTGGCTGTTTATCTGATGGAAAACTGCAAACAAAAGTATGCAATGTCATCAGTTAACCAATCCTCTGTAAATAGCTCAAGCTGTAAGGCTGATGTGGTGATCACTCATGATAGTATATAGTTACCATTATACTTTCAACAAGAGCCCAAGGACACTGGTTCATTGCACAGATGTACAGTCATGTAAATTATGAAGTAAAAGGAGCATTTTTGCATTTGTACAATAACCCATATGGCCCATTTCTGACCAAGGAATCTCACTTTTGCAACATAAACGCTGTAGATAGAGAAACATATTTCATGATTTTGAGAAATGGCCCATACGACCCATTTCAATGGACCCCAAACATGACAAACACCCACATGGAACCACTTCCAATTGTAGCACTAATGTGACTAACCACCAACAGCATAAATATAATCTGTAAGTTCACAACAGCCCAAGGGTACTATGGTTTCTTGTACTTGGAAAATACATACTGTTAAAAGATTTGCTGGAATTCATATCAAAGAAGCCATTTCAATTAATGCAAAGAATTGATTCCTACAATATGCAGCAATATTCCATTCATTTTACAAAGCACAAACATCTGTGAATCTTTCATTTAAAGCCCTAAAGAAGGGGTTCTATAAATTGCAATAATGCTTATCACATCTGTCCACCTAACACTGACAGCTGTCCTAGAGGGGACTGCTTGAGTCTCATTCCCACTGCTAAGAGCACCAACTGACTGTTTTCAATTTCTTTCATTGTGTATTGCCCACCTTAATTATTATAAGTCATTTACACCAATGAACCTATCATCACTGAAGCACAAGGATGCCAAATTATCCGGCCAAAACATTTTTGGAGTGACCACCCACAGTTCTTCCCACAGCATTCCTCCTTCTTCATTTGATCATGAAACTACAACCTCAAGCAGTACTTCCATAATTTGATGGAGGGGTCTGACAGAACATGTAAGCATACATAGCATAAAAAAGAGCAAAGGAATTTCAGTAACCAAAAGTCAATTTCCCACAGTATGCACAAAATTTTCTGAACACTCTTGCACAAACTGGAGCCAAAAATGCCACAAATACTTATGACATTGAAAATAAAAATGGCATGGTCATGTACCTAAAATCTAACAACACCTTCCTACCACATTTGAAGCAAATTGGACAAGGCACTGCAAAGATATTGCCATATCAGGAATTTTACATTAAGCTTCGGCAACTCATTAACATGCAAGGTATAGGCACCAAAAGCAATAGTTTACATCTACTCAATATGATACATGTACACACCAAGTTAGAGAAAAATCGGGCACCCATTTATTGAGTTATCACGCTCACATTCCAATGGCATCACACACACACAGACATGCCGACTTGACTGCATAGGTTCCTTTGTAAACGCAAGAAACCAATTAACACTAAATTTTACAAACATGCTAAAATTCAGTCTGTGTATCTTGATAAAATACATGCTTTGTCAAAACCAACTCCATTCCTACTTTACTTTGAGGAAAACTTTTATACTTTATGGTTAATCAATGATTAGTAGCTGTAAGTAAATTTGAGAACCTGCCGCAAAACCACAATTGTTCATTTCAACAAACTCATTAATCTAACTTTTTCTGTGTGAACTTCTGTTAAGTGCATGTCAGTAAAGTTTGAAGCAAGAGGACAATTTCATGGGAGTTTATCATCTTATCCTCAGCATGCAGTTAAGAAGAACTGAAGTTAAAATCTGATTAGACTCTTGTTTGTGAAACTGAAAGACAATGAAGTTTATATTGACATAAGGGGATACTGAAGCATTTTACTCAAACCATAGGTATTTATCTCAGCTTGCATCACTACCACCCAGGTGCTAATTGGGCACTAAGTGTAAAAGATACTTCAATGGCAGCTGCATCTGGTTTCAGTGAACAGGGACAATGTTGTATGCTACCTTGATCCTTGTTGTATTTCATTGTTGTTTTACCTCTAAATTCATAAACACACACATGATCTTCTACACATCGTACTGAAATAGTGGGGAGTATCATGCAACAACCATATAGCAATTTCAATCTGTTGCAAACTGTTAAAAATATTTGACGTAACTTTAGAAAGAAACAAAAGCTTTACAATTACAAGAGTGGCCATGATATGGCATCACAATGTAAGCATCCTTATTTATATTTCATGAAATTTCAAATATCTAAAAAAGTAAACAACATATGTAGATGAAATTTAGTGATCTTCAACATATATTGTTGTCTCATTTAACAGTTATATATTTCATTGCCAGAAACTCTCCTTTTAGAGTACTGTACTCAATTTTTCATCCATTCCTTCCAACAGATGTTACATCCTCTAAGAAGTTCAGACTTCAGACTCAATGACTGGTAAGAGCATGATCTTAGGACTGGTAACTGAATTACCATTGGAACATGGTAATTCATGTTGGACTTGGTATCTGCAGTTCTTCAATTTTATTTAATACCATGTGGCTCACTAGGCCCTGCTAACTATTTTCATCATCAACATTTAGTACTGTTCATTAGAATCCTCTCCTTCCTTATATGGTATTAAGCTTTATCATCTTTATGGTGTAGGTTCAGTCTTTGCAAATCAGTCCACTTCATCCATTTCTAGCTCATCGTCATCATCACCAGGTTGCAAATTATTCAGTAAATCCCTCATGGAATCCATGAGAGCATTGATGCCCATTCTAAGTTCTGCATCCTGAGCGAGATAGCCTCCAACTGCGCCATCCTCTGGGAGAAGTTCATCCACGCCGACAGCTGCTTGGCCAGGAGGCTGAAAAAGTGACATAACCAACTCTTAAAAAATAACGGACAACAAAAACAATATGATGCAAACCATGTAACTGGAGTAAAGATGAATTGGTTGAATTTAATGTGAACCACTCAATGCCTGAACCTATTTGTCCAGAAGCCAAAGATTGCAATATCTCAAAAGATATCTACTTGCAGTACTCACAGGAGGAGTGTAACTTGGCATCAAAGATTTGAAAAATTCAGACATCCAGCCGGCACTGGTTTGAGCAACCCGCCTAAAGGAAAAACAAGAACTTTCCAATGTAAGGGTTGTACAATAGCATGCCTCAATTATAGACATTATAAAGAACTGTGGCAGATCTGAATGGTTCTTACTTTGTGATGACTTTAAGCCTGCTCACACCCACTCACTGAAACTTCAAGTAATTAATAAAAAGTACTCTTATGATAAGCAGTTCAAGGTGATATACACAGGAACACCAATCTTTTGATGCCAGTGATAAGTTTAATGGAACGAAACCTACACAACTGATTCTGATCTTGCAAAATGGTTGGGCAACATTCATAGCAGTTCAAGCTGGAAGATTAATCAAGCTTGTTAGAGGTGTACCTATCATGCATGACCTAAATACATGATTAATTCATTACACTTCAATATCTACCCATTCTCCTAAAATACTATCACAATGCATCACTCATCATATACTACCCTCTACTGCGCATCATACTCCCTCATTAGTTGGACTTATCACATCACTTGTACATTCTATCAGTCAAACCATCACCTTCTGTGGCAGCACTGTGACAAGAAGGAAAACCCCTCAAAACTCCAGGTACAATAGCATTAGACCAATCACAGATGATGATGGTGGTCATCAAGTATTAACATTATGACAACAAACCAAACTTAACAAAACAGTGGGTATGTGTATCCTAGCAAATGACATGAAGTCACCATTTAGCCTTAATATGGTTAACAACAGAATACATGCACCACATGCCTATGTTCATATTCATCTTCCAAAGATGAATCATAGCACAGCAAAGTGTTGATCTCACTGTGCATGACCAAAAATATTTAGTCACTGTGGCAACCTAGATTCTAGCTTGTAGCTAATAAGCAAACCTCTACATCAGAAATTGAGGAGGTCACTTGTTCAGAAACTGGTAAATCTAACAATTAGAGAAAAATTTTGATATGAAAACATGGTTTTCTCAGGGTACATTATCACCTTTGAAGGGTATTTATGATTTTTCACAATTGCATCACTCCTCTTTTTTGGAACATTCTTGGAAATTTGTATCCTAAATAGCAATTGTGAAACAATTTCTCAAAGTTTACTTGTACCCCTTCTGTAAACATTTACTGACTTCATTTGCTCTATGTTCATACTGTGGATTTTATGACTTCTCCTATAATTATGATATGCTATGAATAGTCTCCAAAAGTGCGATGGATAGAATCAGACCATAATGGGAAAATTTAAAACTTGTAAAGAACCTCCTGGCATCCAATCACATTACCTTGTTGGCCGTGTGTATGACACAATGGTGTCCTTTGGTGGTAAAGGGTCAAAAGTCATAACGGGAGCACTGGCTAATTCAGGCGGAAGAGAAACAGTGACGTCTTTAATATCTGACAGGATGATGTGTCTGTAGACATTACGAGGAGCGTGCTGGAACCGCAAGTTCCTCCTTTTGAAGAAACAATTTTAAAAGCAGTTCATTAAAATAATTAAAATGACATATGACAAACGATTCCACAAAATCATTTCAATCATCATTCACTAATGTAAAAACTGGAACTCTATTATGGATGTTATCCAAGCTTCTCAAGTCACACTGAAATATGAAGGAGACCAACGCCTATGATTTATGTATTTATGTGTTTTTCTTTACTGGTTCTCTTTTTTTTCTTTTTGCAGTCAATGGAAAGGTTGAAACTAGTTGCATACAAAAATGGACTGATGACCTCTGTTATTTACACAAAGCTAAACTTAACCCAAATTTTGTTTGTGCCCATAATTACATTCTATTTGCATGAACATGTTCGTGCAAATAGACAAAAGAAACCCCGAATGATTCACTGAAGACATTGTCAGACCTGCTGCAAGAATAGTGACAAATCAGGTTATTATAACCATGCAGAATATCAGGACAGCCTGAAAGTGATACTGCAAGGATCCAGTTAATATTGATAGCATATCAGAGAATTAAATTCTGCAGCAATTCATGTTGTTTGCCAAAGCAACACTTTCAGTTTCAAGTCAGAATCACATTGAGCCTTGAAATTTTCATGAGAAAATTGTGCAGACATTCCATAACTGTTGTTATGTAAGTACATATGAAAATTCTGTTGTGCTCCTAAAAGAATTCAAAATGGGTTAAATATACTTGGTGGAAAGGTAATATCTGCAAAATACTTGTTACAAGAACATGTAACCTTCTGTAGTAATCTGACCACTGAAATGTCTGGGAACTAACATACAACAGATTGACAGACAATGCATGCAAGTAAAACATTCAGTTCGGTGTTGGAAATGGTTTTGAAATGCATTAGTGACCCTAGTTAGTACCACTGGCACTCACAATGTCAATGCAATTAATTAACAATGGAGATACTGCGAAGTTTCTTTGATGGGTGAATGAGAAAATTATTGGTTTTACCAAGATGTCAACAATTCTGGGAAGTTTTGCATAATATAAACATATTTTTGGTCAATTGCTCCCTCATTTCAAACCTAAAGAATTTTACAGTTGCAATGGTGAGATGACTTTCATTATGAAGATGTGTAAATCCAGTCATTCTGTCAAATTCAAGTAGCATTCAGAGTTTAAATTTTGAATGCAGCATAATCGTGAGACTGTCCCTCCCTGTGTAAGGCCACCTATCCTAATGATTCACATTGAGATGCTACAACGATGAGATATTACAACAGCTATAAAAGTTCCTCATGACTCCACTCGGCCACGGAAATGACAAATGGCTCGGAAAATTCTGTCAAATGACTGGCACACTATGCTTATCTTCTGTCCATAAACTATGTTTATCTTCTGTCCATAAATGGACATATCTTCACATGAACACATAAACCCCAAATTTGCTTCTCCAACACAGGCGATAGATTTAAGTAATCTAGAACTGTCAGCTGTCCACCTATAACAACCTTCTAATTTGTGTGATGACATTCATGTCAATTAAAACATATAACTTTGCCATCTCACTTGTCTTTGTTCTCACTGATGAGCTTTTCTTCTGCTGTGACTCCAGTCAGAAGCTCCCTGACATTTCTTTCCATCCATTCAGCAACCTCTGGTTCCTTCCAAAGAGGATAATTTCTTGTGACAAAAAGATTAACCAGCTGCATCAAGGCAGATGGCTCTCTGTGGAAAAAGAAAACGCATGTTTCAATTTCATAGGGTAGTGTTATTTAACCCATAATTAGAGCAGTTGTATACATTACCCCACTCATATATGTAAGGGGTCAGCCCTCTTGAATCAGGCTGTTTAATATTCCACATTATTGCTTGATAGTCCACTTTCATGCTAAGGGAGATTGCATGTGACTCCACCATTTCTACCTTTGCATTTTTTCGTTAATTCCCACGGAAACAGTCACTGAAACATGATCCTTACCCCACCTGAGCTGCAAACAAGGAATGGGCAGCCACTTCCCCATCGGGCTGGATGCTGCACCTTTCAAGGAGAGGAAGCAAAACCTGAAAGAAAAAGAAAAATATATGACAAAAAAAGATTATATAAAGTTATATTCAGTGTGTGTAAAGCCACACAAAATGGCCAGACAAATACATCATGATATCGTTGATACTCAGAGGGTGGTTTTACACATTACACATTATATCAATCCCGTATGACCAGACGTAACAGACAACTTCTTCATCATTTTTTCTTACATGACATTAAGAATGGATTGGAAAAGACAAGGACAACATACAAACACTGTGTAAGTCAAGACAACTGAATCCAGCATTTCTCCAGTATAAATGAAAACAGCTGCCTCAATGTGTGCAAACTGCTAAGGCAATCACTAGATTGTGGCTGTGTTCTCTAATAAGTGAACAAAAACCACTGGAATTGATTCACTAATGTTCAGTTCCTGTAAATATTATGAAACTTCTTTGCCTGTTTTGCTCTTATTTAAATACTCTCTGGATTATATTAAACATTCTCTTTTCTGCAATTACAAGCATTGGCAACATTAATAGGATGAACACCTCAATGATGGGACAGCTACTTATCTTTACGAGTGTGTCAAGCTACTTTTAGAGATGGCTTTCCAATTCCTGGAGCTGCAACACTCACAAATGGAGCTTTCATTTCAGTTCTGCACCAACAAGCATTCAACAAAGACAGACATTGTGAGATGGGACAATACCACCTACAGCAGAGCTGCCGGTCTTGAAATGTTCAAGACAGCTACTAATTTTCATGATCTACTTGTGCTTTTTAAGAGAGCAGTGAAATTCTTGAAAGTTGTGATACAAATGGAACTTTTTCTATTTCTTCTGTGATGCAGAGTTTGCTCTGCAGTTGCACTGAGATGCCACTAGCTTGCAGCAGCTCAACTCTTCTCTGATGAAGCTAGAGAGGATTTAGAATACTTGGAGAATCCATCTTACCGACGGGAACATCTTGAGGGCATCTTTCAGCATCCTATCAGCCAAACTAATGTCTGCTTGTTCTTCCCTGCTCAGATGGAAGTAAGTAAGAGCGGCTGAAAAGGCATGGTTTGGAAGCTGAGATAGATTCTTGTGAGCCTTATAGAAAGGATGAGATGTGAGAACAAAGACAATATGGATATGCTTGAATAAACATAACATATTTATCAGGATGATGCAGCTGATACAGTTCTTATCTCCACATGTGTACATTATAAGGACAATAGGGAATAAACAAAGTCTGCAGAAATACAAGTTCTCCTTACCAGTTTTGTATGGCAGTTGTATGGCAAACTGCTAACCACTTGAGATTGTTGCACAAAATATTTGGTTGAAGTGACACCTTTTCACATAATTATAAAGTTTACATCAAGTCATTTTCGCTATTGACACTTCAATGGGTTAACATTTTATAGTTAAATTAAATTGACCTATTTTAAACATTCTATTAATTCGCTTTGTAAATTTTAAACCTGCTAGTCAGCAGATGGCAGATCAGCTCTATATTGCTTGATAGAATTGCCATGACCAACAAAAGCACATTCAAAGTTAAGCGGATGACCTAGTAATACACAATACATTGAAATTGGTTGTTGCACTAATTTCTGTGGTGGATTTTTCACGCCACAGGGGCAAGCAGAATACAACTCCTCTTCTCCATTGTTACAGGTAGTCTTCATTCAAACCTTAATTTTAGAGAACATTGGAAATGTTTTCAGCATCTTGGTTAAGCTTGCCCTAAAACTTCAGCAGCGAACAGGAGAGGACAGACTTCACCTCAGAAGCTGTACCTCAGCAACTTACAAATGCTCTCAGAAAAGTGTTCAATGTGTTAGATTTATTTTCATACCTCCCATTCTTCGTAGAGTCTCCTCAGGAAGTTGTACTGTTGAGCCTTGAGTGCATAATAATCTATCATCAGCAGAACACCGACAGGATCACTATCGGGGTCTAGACTGAAGAGCAAACCAGAAAGTCAAAAGACTTTGTGATTCCTTTCCATACATTTACATTGTAACAGACATGAATTACCCACATGACAAGTATGAGATCAACCGCAGTTATTGCTCTTGAAACACCACATTAATAAGCCTTTAACCCACAATGACCTTTGGCCTCCTCTAAAAACATAAAGGTGCAAACATGTATAGATATCATCTATTCAATACGGACAATGCACATACGAGGAAATCCCTCATAATTAACCTTCTTGAGGTAAAGTGTTTACAAAACTTTGACTACTGAACTACCAAATATGAGTGATAGACATGCCAAGTATAAGATCATGTACAGTTTGTCTTCTTGAGATAGAGAAGTTAATATGATTTTGACCCTTTGACCTCTGGTGACTCCAAATTACCTTTGACTTTCACCAAAATAAGTAGATGTCATCTTCTCAATATGGATAATTTACATGCTAAATATCAGATGCCCCCACAGTCACCCTTTTCAAGATATAGTGTTTACAAGGCTTTTACAGTTTGAACCAGTTTGGTGACCTCAAATGACCTTTGACCTCCACCAAAAACAAAAAAAGTCTTCTACTCAGTTTATGCAATCCACACATCAAGTAGGACATCATTCAAGGTTGCCCTACTGGAGGTACTGTGTTTACAAGTTTTCATAGTTTGACCCTACATGATCTTTGACATGCAGTAGCTTTACAGTTTTCCTTTGCATCTTTCTTGTTACACCTTACCTCAGTAAAAATTTACAGAACTCAAGCGCTGTCCTATTGCAGCCTCTCAGTCCTACATATTTGATATGCTTGAAAAGTGCTATGAAGAGACATCTATTTTCTGGTTTCTTGTAGTCCAGCCTACAGTTAGCCTGTGTAAGGTTGAACAATGGATGGAAGGCACACTCGCAGGCATACAAGGCTCGCTCTGAAAAAGAAGCAACTGGTTACTAGGTAACAGTGCAAACAATGTAAACATTAAGTAACATGTAAACAAGCGTATACCTGTCCAGAAGAGATCTAACTGACATGAAGTCTGTAGATACATCAGGTAAAAGTATGAAACACTACACCTGACAAACAAAAGCAAAGCAGAAGTAAGTTGGGGAAACCATTCAGGAAAAGAAGAGACTCAACACGATTTGTTTCAAAAACAAATCATAAGCAGAGGAGCACAAGCTACACAGTTCCTCTGTGATGACCAGTTTGCTTTCAAGCAAGGAAGAGGGTGTAACAATGCAACATTAACACACAGACAACTTCATGAGAGGATGAGTGCAGTAAAACCAAGAACTCAAATGTTGCATTCATGGACCAAGATAGAACCTTTGTGAACATTATAACATTAATGATACAACTTTTGATACCAGTGATACTTTTGACTAGTTCCCATTAACATCCTGGGGTCAGACAAGACCATGTGCTCACACCTATGCACTTCATCACCCACATGCATCAAACCACCAACAAGACAAACCCAGATCCAGAGATAAATCTTATTTGCTGAGCAACTGAAAGTCTTTAATATAAAAAAACAAATGGCCTGGCTCTTCCTGTGAAAAATACAACATGATCACAAACATGAGTAAAATATAGATCTTGACAGTCAGCAGGAGCAGTTGAGATCGGTAAAGTAAACATGAGGCAAACACCAGAGTTCAAGGAAATAGGCAGATTTTTCAAAATCAAGAAACTGAACAGACCATCATGGGCACCAAGACGTTATTCACAAATACAATGTTTTCCTCACATACCTGTGCCAGACGTGATACCTGAGACCCTGAGAACAGCCCTCCAAAAGATAAAGTTGATCATTCATAATCAGATGAAAAAATAACATTGAATGTTACTTCAGACATTGTACAACACATCAGATGATAGACAGCAGGGATAGTGTATGAAAGATGGAGTGAGGGGGGTCTGGTTCAGTGCTAAAAGTACCAAATAGAACATTATGTATGGATGAGTAGAGTGCATGGTTGTGGGAGGCATACGCATGGTGCAAAGCGTCACGGAATGGAGACAGAAAACAAATGCTAGTAAATATGTACCCTAACAGATGATGCATGGAACAAAAGTGTTTAGCACTTTAAGTTTCAATTAAAAATAATCACACATTAGGACTTACAATTCAGACAGATTCAGATTTCTTTAGATTGGCAAGTTCTTCTTAGATCGGGTGGAAGTTCTTCGAAAACTCTCAATTGAATGGCTATATGTACAAAAGTCGCCTGCTGGAAATTTCCACACATGATTATTCTTCTAGAAAGCAAATGCTCAATGACATGATACTAAAGAGAGCAAAGGTGCCAGTTCCTTTCAGAATGTACGTATTTGTATGTGGTAAGGTTGGTCAAACTTTCTAGTGTGTGAAATGTCTTGAAGTTGTCCAGCACGAAAAGCAGAGTATTTGAACCTTTAGAGTCGAGGTCCAAGATGGTGACTTAAGTAATATGAAATAAAATATTGCACATTACCCTAACAAAAGTGAATTATAATAAATGTATCGCTAAATGAAGCAAGAAGGTAAATCAATTACATTTATGAGCTTCACAACATTATTTCTCAGCTACCAACAAACCTGTACAATTTAAAATACTGTATGTTTTTTCATTAAGTATTACTTACCAACAAGTTCTACAGCCATAGCTGTGTCCTCACTCATTCTACTAATATCACTGAGTTGTAGTAAACTGTCCAGATGATACGGATGTACTCTCACTAGTTCCTATGATGAAGACATGAAACCTTAGATGAGTAAATTATTAAAGGAGCATAGGGTGTTGTGAAATACATCTTACATAACTTTTTGCTCTTTATTCCTCCAAATCGAGTAGAATCATACTTATTTAACAGATATTTAACAGAACTGATCTCATGTTGTGGCCTGCAAGATAATATTCATGAGTATGTCTTTTATGTCTCCCCCTAGCTTGAACATGGAATGTTGTTTGGTCGAACATTATCAATGTCTACCTGGCCTCTACAGGTAGACATTGATGGCCTTGAACCAATAACATTCCTGCTACAAAGACTGGGGAGGTATAAAAGACATACTCATGAATATCATC
>VJOZ01035129.1:3013-22331 GCA_009801055.1 Stichopus horrens
GGAACAGAGGAATGATGAATAAAGACAACAGAGATTAAGGATAATTTACTCATCAAGAAGATTATATTTTGATAATTTTTATTACAATATTGATAAATACCCATTGAATAAATACTAATTGATCATCAATTAATTGGTAACAATCCTTTGCATCTCCACTGTAATTGGTTAAGTTTCATTGACGCCATTCCTCTCCCAATGCCTTGAATCATTCGCGACTGAAAATACTCGCTTGTATTTACCACCAGAAAAACATTCATGGCATACCATCCGCATTCCAAATGTAAAACCCCAAAAAACAGCAAACAGTCAAAATATGTTATATGATTTCCCTTCACCATTTCTCCGATTAACTAAAACAAAAAAGTTAAACTAGCGATACATTGCACAAATAGAGAGAAACGTAATGAAAGAAATACCAGATGTACACAAAAAAAAAAAAAATTCTCNNTAAAAAAAAAAAAGAGAGGTAGAGAAACATAAATTAAAGGAGTCAAGCATTTCAAAATTTCATTAAAATACCTGCGGACAGAACTGAATGAAATACCGGACAAACCAGAATGTTGGCATGGGACAGGGTTACCAGAACAGAAACAGGCAAAATAAGACAAACAGTGTTTAATGTTTACCAAAATAATCAGGGAAAATCAGAATAACTTTTTAAAGAGACTTTTTACTTTTTAAAGAGACAGTGTAGTGGTCTGCAACATGCCAGATATACTTATCCCTGGTGTGATGTATGAGACAAAAACATTCTCCAATAGTGCCTTGGATAGTTTTGGGAAATGTTGGCTCGTTTCACAGATCACAAAATTTCTCATTCATCATTTAACTGGTAAAGATGAGAAGAAGATCTCTCACCACGTTTTTATTTTTTTGGTCCCATCACCCCACAGTGCTGCTTTTTTTTTGTTATTTTCTTTTCATTTGCCACTCAAAATGCTTCCGGTCTCTTCGAAGCTCTACCTCCTCATATTACCGACAAACCCACCGAGACTAACGGTAATATGATCTGTTAATAATGGATCCTTACAGCCTACAGTAATGAAACGAAAAACAATCGGAAGGGTAAATTTTCATTTTAAAACTTTCATCATTTCAAATCTCTGATGGCAATAATATTTCTTCGCCTTATTTTAAAACAAGGATTAACCACTCAGGAACACTTACCAAAAAACAAAAACACTTCCCTTAAAAAAACAAAATGTTACTATTTACTTTGAAATATAGGAGGTACTCTATTGAAAACAAGAAATATAGTGGGTACTCTCTTGAAAAAAAAGAATAATACAAAATTCATTCCATGTTAACAATGTACAATGGGACACGAGTGGCTCACAAAGTATGAGGAATATTCTGTTGCACTGAGAAATGATGCGAGAACAACGATGGCGAAAACATTAGATCGGATATTGAACGATGTTTTTTATTGGCCATTGGATCAACAAGGAAAAATTGCATCGGATAACCCCTAATTTTATCAAAATCTTAGTTCAGCACATGAAATTATGCTTCATTTCTGTCGAGAGTCCCTTTAATTGGGAAACTGTGGTCCTATCAGGCGACAGGTTAAAAACAATTGTTTCTCTTATAACAAAGGTTCTTTGTAATCATGACCTAATTTGCTTTATACCAGTGGAGAAATTTTCCTCTTCTTCATCTTAAATCTATCCTGGCCTGGCGATCGACTGGCCCGACGAAAGTCGGTGTCCCAGTGGGCAGTGGATGCCACGGACAGACTGACATTTCAGATGTAACGGATTAAAAGCGAAACAGCTGCGTTGAAGCACATGGGGATGCAACGGAATCATCCGCTTGAGGGTTTCATCGGGGAAACATAGACGATTAAAATCACTCTTGGTTGAAAGCAAAGAAGAACAAATATAAATGAACAAGATGTAATGGACCTCTTGAATAGAAGCAACAGATTCACACCTCACGTTTTCCAATTTGTCTTGCTTGATACCAACATGTCACTCGAATGTCGACCCGAAATTATTCCCATCACTTTTCTTTTTTCGAGCAAATCCGGGTCCCATTTGCACAGAGAATGAGCCTAAATCCTAAGGTATGATTTAGAGTATTTACTGGCGACAATAAATTAAAATTAAAGATCGAATGTATGAAATCTTCACGGAACGAGGCCCTGGTATTTTGTGATCTGACAGTTTTGGTCCACTGCCTGCATTACGGTTCCCACTTTAGTCACTTTTTCTCATCTCTGAATTACCTTGAATTACCAGAATACATGTAGTACTAAAAACAGGTGGAAAATTCACAGCTGCATGTAAAAATACACAAGAAAACTCAGTTTAACTATCCAAGATGGAATACAAATGACCAAAGACTCTTTTGCATATCTCAAAAGAAAAAAAGAGAAAAAGTTTTTACATCAAGTGTAAAGAGAAAGTGAGAGCGACCAAATTGTTTTCCTTGAGTGAACAATTTCCTTATCGTCAGAGCTTGCCAAAACAAAGGAGATTCCATCAATTTTCGTTTTTCGAGGGAATATTTAGATAAAATGAAAATTGTTTTATTTTACTGCTGTGAAACTAACATTTCCTCTTCTTTCTCAATTGTTTACGACTCAAAACTGTTCAAAATGAGATGGAACCTTCGGAACATTCACAGTCTTCTATTTCCATGCATTGTACCTTGTGAACTTTATCACAAGAGTTTCAAATAAACTGCAGGGAATATGTGGGAAGTGTTGATGATTAGAAAGTGGTAAAGTGCACATCACATTCACAACTCTTACATTTGTTTTAGAATGATTCTGAGAAGAACTTAAATCAGAAATTAAAACAAAGTGGCATCGATCCATACTCAGATGCTCAGGAAAACGAGGAGACCACATGCCTGTGAAGAACACACAGTCTCATACAAGCACTATGGGACACAGGTTCATAACTGTTCTGTTATCACTCCATACATATAGTTCTGAGGGGAAACTTTTAGCAGCTTCAAAAACCAACCTTTACCACAAAGGTTACATCGTACCCAGCCCAACAGCCGCCACCAGAGCGAGTGGAACCATTCCAAGCCACAAAACGTAGTTCTGTTTCCACATGTTCTGTTAAAAAATCATTCAAATTTTCTTTCAAGTTACTTTTCTTGAAATAAAGTTTAGACATTAAGAGTTTGGAGATTTGTCCAACACAGATGATAAAGAAAATCAAAACACGAGTTTTGCTTCCCAGGCTTTGTGTGCTGATACACAAATACGTAAATTTCCAAATGTGCTTGTTGGCCTAAATCTGGGGATAATCATTCGTTCATCAATTCATTCATTCACATACATACATTCATTCATTCATGCATTGCATGCCACATACACTGTAAAGCTGGTCAAAAATTGTCAGTCCAGGACTTGGAGTAACACTTGAAGCAATTACGGGTAACATGTCGGTTTTGATCCTCCAAATACACCCTACAAAGGCTGTTGGCTTGTAACTCCCAAGTTGATGATCCTTAAAAACTTTGAAATGAGTAAAGTCAAGACAAAAGTGGGTGGCAATTGAAAAACCGACCAAGGAATGAGAGTTTTGCAAGAGATAACCAATGAAGGAGTATTGGGATTTGAAAATTAAGTCTCACATAGGCAAGGCTGCTGATTGGTAGATGGCATTTGACTCACTCATGACACACAGAACAGAGCATTCAGGGGGGTTTGCTCTCTTCTATGGGGAGAGACTTTGGTAAGTCTAGTAAAGAAAGGATTTGAAACCTTTGATGACTTAGAAGTACTGTTGGCATGATTCCTTAAAGAAAGAGAAATTATCAAACAAAAGTGGTGTTAAAAAAAAAAAAAGGCCTTTTCTTTGTTTACAATGTACATACTCAAAAAGTCTCCGTTTCCCCAAAAAACTTAGACAAGCATAAAAAACATTTAGGAAAATATGAAAACATGGAACATTGGGAAACAGGCTATGTAGGGAGTTTGGAATAACTTTGTCAAAATGAGAAATATGACACACCACAGAAATACTTCCAAAAAATGATTAAAAAAAAAAAAANNAAAAATATGGAGTGTTCTGCAATGAAACTGTTCAACTTTTGAACTTTGACTCACAGCACAACTAAAAAGATTTTGCTCATTGAAAATGACAACACACACCGGTTCTGACCGAATCACGGTTTATCCAGCAAAAGAAATGCTGGGATGATCTGAAAATAGTCAAACTTAGGAACGTCTTTTTTTTTTCTCCAGAAATTTCTCACCCGTCCGAAGACTGAAGGGCTGCTAATTGGTAATTCGAGTGTAGCCCTGCTGATACAAGGATTCTCTCGTTACGACACAGGAAACATTTCAGTTGTATGAGGGAAGAAACGGTAATGCTTTCCAAAAGTGAAACTTTCAAAAAGTGAAAGTAGATAAAAGGATTGTACCACAAGTTGATCTCTTGTGTGGTAAGTATGTCTGAAATTCTGATAAAAGCGGTTTTCAATTTGTGACTCGAGACGTTCGACCTTTTCAAATTGTACTTTTTGTTCATGATTCAAGAGGAACATGAATCGTAGTCAGTTCATTGCGTTTGGCTTTTTTTTTTTGTTTCATCAGCTAAACTGTGTTTGCGAGGTGGGGGGAGGAGATCTACAGGGTCTCTACACATTCACAACAGCCATCACACCGAGGGACAAACGGGCAACATCCTCTCACGGCTGCATCGAGACGCCAGACGCAACGAAAAAGATGCTGCCTTTGATTCAAATTGACAACACTGACAATGCGAAACCTGTAAACTACATTGATACAGACAAAAACTTTAAATTCCTTCAAACAGAAGACAGACCTTTAGAAGTCACAAATCCAACTCCAGCCATATTGCTGATCCCACAGGATATGAGAATCTACATATCCATTAATGTACAGACTGAGTCAAGTTTGAGATACCCTATCACCCAGAGCATCACAGAATCCATGTCTGCGATCAAAGTGCGGGGTGACCAGAAATCGGATTTGTGAATAACACCGTGCCGAGTTGACGTGACGTGTGTTTTAATCGACGACACTCGAGGTGACTTGCTGTGGTTTTCTTTATGATCAATATCGTGTGGAGTTGGAGTGATGACACACTGATGTTTGTTACTAACAATATGACAAGTGACATCTCATCTTACTTACAAACAAAAAATTTGTTCATGTCACACTTCTGATGTCCTCTTGGGAGTCAAACAAATGAGTGCCAATTGTTCTGAAACAACTCATTTTTTAACACAAAAAGAAGCAGCATATTTGTTTTCCATTAAAAAGAAAAAAAAAATTGAGTGCAGGTAATAATTTTAAGCATATAAGTTACACATTCTCCACATCAATTTTTCTATTTTTTCACACACAAATGACTTGATCTCATTGATATAAATACAATGAGAATGACAATTGAAACTCTCCCCAACACCATGCTAAATGAATATTCAAATTTAGATAATTCAAATTTAGATACATACTTCATGCAAACCTCAAAAGGAGATTGATTGGCAAACCAATTGCAAATCATTTTTGCAATCTGTTTTTGAAACAATTTTCCCCATTCTAAATGAATAGCCTCTAGTGGTTATTCCCTTCCAGTTCACATTGGTTTGAGTGAGGCTAGATTATGCAAAGCAGGTAACGTCTGCAAATGTACCAAAAGCCGATAAAAATGCTCTTTTACAAATACTTGCCACCATCCTTTATATATACACACTGCTGCTTTTCCTTGTTTGTTTTATTTCCTGCATGTGCCTGAGTAAGTTTTAAAATATGTCGAGCAAATACCGTTAATATGAAAGAGTGACACCTCCAATATATACATTTTGGTGGATGAATGTGACATTTACATTGCACTTGATAATTCAGAAAGCTTCAGGCTATGAACACAGAGAGAGAGAATGTCATTCCTGAAATTAAAAAGAGATAAGGACCAAAAAAAAAAGGGAAAAAAAAAAGGGCGCATAGGCCGCTACCGGCTGGCGTATTCTTGCACTCTTAAATTTAACCACTTGAATATCATCACTTGGTAATGAGTGCAGATGAAACATCATCTCCCATTGTTATGCAAATGTCAGACAACGTGACTGGACACGTACGCCGCATGGAGGGTGCGCCACATGGCCCTTAGCCTTAGATACGGTTGTGAACTTTTCCAGACAACATATTACGTTTAGCAGATTACATTACTGCATATATGGTTATGATAATGTTATTTGGTCAATAAAGTAAAAAGTGGTTTTTGTCTCCTAAATCAGGATTCAACTCTTCGACTCAAAGACATAAAGATTTCTTCCTATTCATGTCCCAAAAGGAAATCCATCCTGGAGATACTGAGGACATTCTGTGATCAGATTGTCGTCAAATGAGTTTTCAGTAGATTGTTGTTTTTCAAGTAGGACGGTCTGGCAAACTGCCGTTGATAAACCAAATTTCCTTTGGCACTGAAATGACAGGCGATGAGATGTTGAGGAGTCCTATTTAAATGGCGATAATCAAAGCTTCCACTACCTTTTGCCTTAAATGCAAAACAAGCCACCAAACATTTGCAGCATCTGTGGTTCCATGGAAACTGAAATCCAATGAAATTGTATCAAACTACCTACACTATCAGAGTATTTATTTGTAGCTTAAAAACAGAGAAAAACATCGGTTACTTAATAAACCGTACCTCCCATCCCTCTTGACAACAAAATCTGCTAAACAGTGAATTAATGTGATTACTGTAACAGAAGATATTACATGAACTTATGAGGAGTATCAGACCCTGCAGATGTGCAAAGTTTTTCCCGCCCTCTCCACAAAGAGGGAGAAGATTTGACACAAAGGAAGTAAAACAGCGAATGGTAAGTTTGCTTGAGTTCTATAGCAATGTTCCATATTGTTTCTTACCATACTTGAATCTAAAAAAAAAAAAGAGTCTCTTATAACTTTGCTCACACACAGAATAAACTTTGTCCCTATGATGGCTATTCGCTTATGACCTGAACATCAAGACATTGGCATGTTTCAGTTTATGAGGGAAATAGGGCATTTGAAATACACCAACAAGGCATACAGAGAAAACAGCTGCAGAAATTGTTAAACCATTCAGTCTCATCAATAGAAATCGGCAAAAGCTTCATCTCCTCATCACGTCATGCACGTGATAAGTAACGGACAATGCATCATTTGAATTATGGAAAGTTTGGGTGAACAAATTATTGTTCAGCAACAAATAACTGAATTTCTATCTGTAGGAAACTTATTTCTTGAAAGAAAACTACTGTCCTTCCCTACTTTGAATGATATATGATTCTACATTTTGTACAAACAATATGACTAATTCCTGTAAAACAAATGCCTTGTTACCCTTTAACCAACTTTTCTGCGTAGGGTGAAAAATATTTGTGAAATTTTACCGAAAGGAAGTTGTATTTTCAATCAACGAAAACTGGGAAATTCTCCTCATTTATCACACAGTCGCTGGAATAAACAGGTACGGGGAAAACCCATGATTGCACGACACTTTCGACTAACTTTTACTGACAACTTTTTTCCCTCTAGCATGAATATCTAACCATCACGTTGGTTAAACCAATGTCTTATTTCTGGTAGCAAAAAGTAGAACTACTCTGGCCATATTATTTCTCATTATGCTTATCCGAGTGGGTTCCTTAAAATTTTTGTTCACACACTTTGTTGCTATAATGGCACCATCACTTTATTACTTGACAATCACACCATTACCCATGTGTCAGTCTAACCTAGCCTTCTGCAGAGGGCAGAAAGGGAATTTTTTGAAAAATCTGGAGTAACTTTTTCGGTTTAAGTGTAATTAGAGAAAAGGAGGAAGAAATAATACTGCTTAATATATTTGTTGTTTATGGTGGATAAAAAACCTGTCATAATTTTGAGATTTTATTTGACTGTCCATTGCCAACACAGGATATGACTTCAAATCAAACGCATTGTTATTCTGGCTTGTAAAGCTTTGTACAATGATATTAAAGGTCAATGGAGGGTATGTAATATGGCAAGTCAACTGTGTTCTACAGGGGGCTTTGCTTGTGTATTGAAAGTTAGCTCTGTTTCCCCGGTGTTTGTACAAAAATAGATAATGGCTTGATTCGACAGTTCTCCTCTTTCTTTAATTCCTGACCACATGGCTACTTCTCCACCAATCAAAACTTTTGAGACTAAAAACAAAATTTCCATGAAGATTGTCCTGATCGCTTGCACTCCTGAGAGCTTAGCACGTCCTCGGGGAAAGGGGGGTGTAACAGACGTGAATTTCTGTATGGACATGACGAGCTAGTGTGAGACATGCGATGAAGTTCTCAGGTGGTTTCTTACTACGATGGTCGACCCATTCTGTAGATCATCCGACCCTGGTGGCCCAGCAAACCTACCGATGGAAGGTCTTACTGGGTGTGACTGCGCACTGCCGATGATGCAATGGTTTCTACTTTGCTCTGTGAGTCAAACTCATCATCCATCTGTGATTGGTGAACGAAGCGTCGGTTCTCCATTTGTTCGATATGTGCCTCATTTCAGGGTATTGCCAACATCATACGGTCAGTGCAGCACACCCAAATCTGAGAGCTATTCTGACCTGGCATTGTCAGCCACAAAAATAAAATACCTCGATACAATGGTGCAGCAATGGTGCAGCTCAGGACCGTCCGACAAGCCGCCAACTGACTTGTGCACGACTTACTATGCTCCATCTTCTTGATACGGTGACTTGAAAGTCTAGTACAGGGAGCTGTGACGCTACGCTACACAGGAAACTCCATCTTTACCGCCGGCTACCTCTTCCGTCGACAATGTGATGACCCTGGGATAAAATCTTGTCGATCACTCAAAACTCATCAGGTTCGCTGGTGCCTGCGGGAAAATTGAACATTGAAAGAAATGGACATGAGAACCCAAAACTGGTTAAGGAACCAGAAGAGAGTGTTCAAAACATCAACTTTGAGTTCCCCCCAAACCATGACCGTGGGAGGTAGTTCCAGCCCGAGCCATGACACAGGAGGCACTTTCAGCACAAAAGATAACAAAGTTCTATTTTGAATTGTAATTTGACTCATCCACAGTCAATCTTGAAAATGTGCTCTGCCTTGTGAATAAAATCCACACACACAGGAGTAGCACAGAATCCATCCAACACCTCTCTTGGGTACACTTTTAAATAAAAGCCTTGATAATTTACTGCTTGTGCACCTCAACATCTACTAAATCAATGAAATCACAATGACATTTCAGGAGTAAAATTTCTTTTACAGTAGGTGCTTTTTTTTTTACACAAACTGAAATCATCAGCGGCTTACGTAAGGTTTGCATGAGAGTAAATAAACATTCCGCATGGATACGGTTCAAGAAGTTCTCACTGATGTCCTACTTGTTTTCTAAATTTTTACTGCTACTAGGCTCATCAATGGCTTGTGAAATGTTCACAAAGTACAAAGAAATAACTAGATACTGCTCAAGAAACACATACATTCTACCTTCACAGGTTGAAGCAGTGCTACCACTACAAAATTCTTCAAACAAAACCATATTAAAGAACCGTTCCTCTCTTCCCAGCTGGAATCACATGGCTTAAAGATGGACTAATTTCATTTATCAGCTTACAAAAAGTTTACTGCTGAGGAAACCTGCCCAGACACTGTTCACAAATCCCTTCCTATGTGTGGTTTTTCAAAGTAATATTGTAAACGTACCGTCTGAACACATGTGGGTAGAAACATAGAAGATGAACGTAGAAAAGCTAGCAAGCTGTAAATAAAATATTAGAGCGGAACAAACTGTATTGTTGAACAACTCAGGTCTGACTGAACCAAAAACCCAATGGCACAGATGTGTCTAGCTATGAACTAAACAATAAAACTATCACACCACTGCATATTCATACATTTCCAACAAATGTATCTTGAATATTCATACATTCTCAACGACATCTTGTACATTCATACATTCTTAATGATTACATCTTGACTATTCATTCAAATCTTACACCATCATATTCAATCGACACCTCCATCGACAACTTACTTTTGTTCCTTTGTGTTTCTTCGTTGCTGCGTCCAGGTGGCGTATCCACTGGCAAGCGACGGAGTAGCTGTTGGCTTTGTACTTGTAGCTGTTACCTGGAAGAATAACATATTTTTGAAATATCAAATCTTATCTGGTTTGGCTATTTAAGAGTGACGCCTTTACTTGGAAAAAGCACAACAACTGTACCCTCATCTGCTGTACTCACAGAGTCAAGAATTTTCCACAAAATGGACAAAAGTACAGTTGTTAGGCTGAGACAGGTAAGTGAGNNCTGAAAAAAAAAAAAAAGATGATGCTGAGACAATGTCTTCTGATCATCAGCCAAACCTCTTCAGTTTTAAATGAATGGATCTGGTAGAAGGGAGTGTGGGAACACTTGAAATATTAAAGTGATAAAGTTGTTCCTGATTGTTAAAGAAAGACCCTTTTCTAATCGTTCTCACCAAACGTCACTCAACTATTACGTGTCATTGTTGAGACATTGCCTGTGAACTTCTCGAAATAAATAAAATTTCAACAGATGAACAGTCAGACAAAAATGTCCTCTGGCTTTCTTTTGTTCTGTGCTAAACTTTTCTCAACGTATGTTGTATGGAAATGTGGCTTGTATGATTATGCCCAGAGGGTTGTGAAATACCAAACTTGAATATTCTACACTTGAATATTCTACAGTAAATTTTCAGAAAGACAACATGTTGATATAAGCAACAAACACAATTGGTATCAGCTGTTTACTTCAATTCACACAAGGACACAGGAGCTGACTGATCCTAAATGACCTACACACTATAAAAGCAAGGAGAACAGATCCAGATTCTACTCTGTGTTCACCATAAATGTAAAACAAATTGAACAAGAAATATTACTAAGGGGAAAATGACTTCTGAGATCATAATCTGCATTCTTCTGATGGGTAAAACTACATGATGTGGGAGAGAAGAGAACTCAGAAGGAGGGAGATGTAGTAAATTATTGCTCGATGCTGACAAACTTAAGATTGTTTGGTGGAGTTGCCATCAAGAGGAAAATGCTTCACTTATTGGCCAAATGATACAAACTTTCAACAGCTGCAGAGAGTGAATTTTGTTTTGTACATGTCCTCCCTCTTTGCATCTTGTTGGATGCATATCAACACTCCCACAATGATGAATAGTAGGGAGAATAATCCAATGACAGTTGCAAATCAACTTAAGCAGAAAAAAATAAACCTGAGAACAAATTTTATAAAACAACCAACCAAACAAACATGAAAACAAGCACAAAAACCTATCAACAAATCTACAAACAAGTTGAACAAAAATGGATACAAACAAACAAAAAAACCATAAAAAAATCTACAGACTTCCAACCAAACCAACAAACACATCAGCAAACAAACCTATTGACAAAACAACAAACTTACCAACCTAAAAAAACACTTATTCCAAATTTTTAAAGAAACCCACAAATGCACCAACATACTAACCACTTAACAAGCTTTAAACAAACTAACATACAATCATATAAAGGAACCTACAAACAAATCTATCAGAACAGTCTGAAGTGGAGGAATGATTAAACTTCACCGGTTCATTTCTCAGTACAACGATCCTTTCTTCCTATCGTCCCCGCTATGTTACCACCCGTTAAGACAAGATTATTGGCTAATTCAAACAGTTCCTTTTATTTTCAACTTCTCCATTGCCATTTCAACAAACCTTTCAACTGCCAACAATCCCGACTGTCAAGCAGCTTTTAACCTGGTTCTCTGACAGGGAAATGATCTCTGGGATGTAACAGCACATAAAGTAAATACAGACCTGAGCTGGGATCCGTGAGGATGATCGTGTTCTCATTTCGAGTGTCTGGCATCGTGACTAACCAGTCGTTCACAGAAAACATTTTACACGGCTTTGACTTGAACTGCAAAGAAAAAAGGGTTGAAATTGTGCAACAAAAATTGACAAAACTTTGAAAGATCATGTACGAACAAGAAATGCATGTGACTCGATGACTTGTCTGTATGTGGCACGATATTGCAACATTCATGTTACAGATATAAAGCAGGTCCCTCAGTTCTTGCATCCTGTAATTTCTGTGCAACACATCATTCATGTAACAGATATAAAGCTGGTCCCTAAGTTCTTGCATCCTGTAATTTCTGTGCAACATATCATTCATGTTACAGATATAAAGTTGGTCCCTAAGTTCTTGCATCCTGTAATTTCTGTGCAACACATCATCTGATGCATGTCTGCCAAACGAGGGAGGACCTCAATACTAACACCACGGCTCTTCTACAGTTGATATCCTTGCAAAACATGACTAACGTTTATGTGTTGGAAGAAACATATCTCTCATATGAACAAATACTTTCTGATGCCAAACCATGTAACCTAAAGCTTTTTATGTCAGCTACAATGAACTACATAGGGGGCCTCATTGGAGAGTAAATTCAAAATTTTGTCAATGATTCACTTATTCTGTGACATGTAGCAGGTCATCTGCCAAACGACAAGGCTTGCAAATATTGGTTTTATTTATGACTGCAGTAAGTTATTTTGTTTCAATTTTTAAGGCCAATATATGATATGCGCAAAGCCAAGGGAACCTTTCTGCATGTATGTGTACATCAACTGCAATGATTGTTTAAAAAAAAAAAAAACGTGGAAAAATTCTTACCACAAATTCAGTACAGGAAAATAAGTCAAGTGTAAATCACACTAGCAACACCAAAGTTTTCAAACTTTGACCTCTGTTGACCCTACACAACCTTTGACCCGTCTGTTCTCAGCTTTGAGACAAACAACAATGAACTTACTACATGTGGACTTCAAATAGCTTTAACATCTTAAATTACCAGATTTTAACAATTTAAATAAGTGGCCACATATGACATTTGACTTCACAAAATGTAATGAGGTTGATCTGTCTCTCAATATGGGATATCGATCTATTAGGTATTTGATCAATATTTAAATTTTGAGTCATTGATTCAGTCAGACAGAATTCATCAGACCTTTGGTAAAAGGTCAGTCAAAGCTATGATCATATAATACAGAAATATTTGAAGTACACTAAAAACAAGCTTACAGAGGTATCACATCATTTGTTGAAATAAATTTGTGATATGGAAACACCTTCCCCAAAGTTTCACTTCAAAGGAACCATCTTGGGCTAACGGTCCAAATTTGTGGCCCATTTTCTTTTGACTCTATAGGGAAAAATTTTGGGTGATGGCAAATGTACATAGAAGGGTAATTTTTCAGTGATGGTTCATAAAGGACGCTTTCAAGTCAAAAATGGAACTGTAGCATCCTTGACAACTTTGAGGCAATCTTTTTATCCAAAGCATATACCATAGACAGGTAAACATTGAAAGATGTCTGAATACTAGGAGTATAATGCTTGTTTTCACAACTCATTTTTAGCTCTAAAATACAGTTATTTGTAGCAACTCTGTTCAGGAGCCTACACACATGTACAAGGTAAAAAATCTTTCTAATGACCTTGACCTCAAACTCTGGATAACCTTCAACAGGACAAGTTATTCATCATATCTTTCACACCATACATGAACATACATGTCTTGTAAGACAAGATGTAAACATCACACACACACACAGAGACAAGTCTTGCAAATTATAATCTCTTGATAAAGAAGTTCCATGTAATGATTTTCAATCAGAGCCTCATAGTACAAGTTGCAATTATTCTTCTGTTGTGCAACTAGGGCAATGACTCCTCACATTCAACACTGTAGGGCCTGAGGATCAAGTCACCGCAAATGCAATTAATGTTTGATCAAATATTCACAGAAAACTAATTGAGATCAAAGGATTCTACGGTCTGCAACCGACAGCTCCCGCTTGCCTCTCGGTTATCGCAAATATTTGATTTTCGAGTGAAAGCTCGAGGGTGTGAGGGAACACAGCCTCTGTTGGTTGCGCACTGTCTGCGAAAATAATTTCGCGATGAGTCACAAGTAGGGGGCCACTACCACAGATCAAAGCAGCACCTCGAATGAGTGATGGACACTTCCAAGTGACAAAAGTCACATTTCAGGAGAAAAGAAGCGTAACTTTGCAAAAGACCATCCACTGTGACATGTTATCTCTGTGATGCAAGCTTTAAAGCAATATACACTGTCTTTCAGAAGTATTACGCTGTAATGTAATGTGCTGTCTTTGTGGAGTACTCTTTAAAGAATCCTGTTGTTCTTTTAAAAGCAACATGTTAAGACATCTTATCCTTGTCAACTTACTAGTCTGGGTTATGAGAATAGTGACTGAAAGCAAAGTAAGAACATTTTTGTCTCTTCTGGATTCTGCAGAGACAGTTTCGTCACAGCTCAAGTTGTATACATAGAGTGATTTGAAAGCACACACCACTACATGTTATGGATCCTTCTGACAAATTACAAATCCTTTTATTACATCAGGCTACAAATACTATAAAGCCTGCAGGAAACTCACTTCCTTTCCAAAGCAATGTTGGCATATGCACAGTCATGTAATTTATCTAATATGTATGCCACAGTAACACTATTGGTCAAACATTGCAAAACTTGAGAGATCACTTTTAATAGTTCCTTTCTCTTTCAACACCAATTTCTTCCATAACATGATGACCTTTTTGTTTTTAAGCATAAAGAAAAGTGGCAGCTGATAAGGCAGATAAGGATGATATCAGCCAAGATCTTTATCAGTTCTACCAACACATAAACTTTCAGCTATCTCATACCTTCCCTTCAAAAACTAGAGTGCTAATGAGATTGTTGTTACAAACACACATATACCCACACACGAACACCAACTCAAAATTCCTTGCCCGCCTTCGCCAAGGAATCAAGAATATGTTTATTCACTTAAATGATTTACATGTGCATGCATTTGTCCATAAGTCAAACTGAAAGTTGTTTTTACATTGCAGGCAATGGAATACATACACGCACGTGATAACAGTAACGTGCCAATCTTGTACTATTTGTAAGGGCTGACAATATTCATCAAATGATGCAGACCGCACGGATGTTAAGGCCTCTGGAAACTGGATTAATCATTAGCACACATGTAGTAGCTCTGACTGTAAATGACAAAGGCACTACTAGACCGCACAACAACTTGCAAATTGTCATGAAAGAGGTCAAAGCTGTTCACGCTTCCTTTGAAAGTACACGCTCTATCGATCAGCGACTAGAGATGCCCCAAGGGGGTTGGGGGGTGGTGTTGATGAGGGCAGTATTTACATCAAAAACCAAAGCATAAAGAATAAACTTACATCACTTCTATCGGTGCTGCTGAAGTGCTTTGCTGAGTAATGTAATAAGTTGGTCCCCCAGAGTCCAACCCAATATTTTGTAAATGATGTTACCTGAAATGACAAAGCAATCCCTCAAGAGTAATAAAAATAAGAGCACAGACTGAAGACAGAGCAACTGAACTGATTGGTTTATATAGAAGGAAGAGTTTTCTGGTGAAAGAGGTGTTGGCATTAAAGGTTGTGTGACATGAAAATGACATTTTGGGGTATTGGCTGTAGAAATATAGCCACAAATTCCATCAAAATCCATCAAATATTGACAATTCCTTTCGCAAATTCATGTCTTACACCTGCATCACCAACAAACATTGGCTAAGAATGGAAAATGTTTGACGTCAGGAGAGGGACTCCCTTGATATGTCTCATGATATCCTTTGTATACTTAGCCTTTATTTCAAGGACAATTGACAATTCTATATGCCCCTTGGGTATTACTTTGGAAGTCTGTATTTATTCCTTACTAATATCCATGTTGCATACCGATATGTGAGACAGATGATGAGTAATTAAGAGACAATATATTTAGGCCTAACCAAAGAAATACCAACACTGTGCAACACTTCACTATGTTTACATTTCCATCAAACATTGAAAAGCCACATCTCAAAAAAGGTAATAGATGGAAACACAATTCTAACAGGTTTTCGTTCACTACCATATGCTGACTTTTGAATCGAGCCAGTTCTGTTCTAGATGTATGTCACATGACCTTAAGAACTCTCCTCATTTCAGCATCAAAATTCCTTAAAGTGTACCGTAAGTCAGAAATTTCAAAAATATGTGTCACACAGCTTGACGAATAAATTCAAACGATTCAACGAATAAATTCAAACGATTCAACTCCCATCTCTGCAGGACATTCCGAAGATGAGATATAAACTGTTGAAGCCTATTTTACTCAGTCTACAGTTTAGAAGATTGTACACTAATTTGTGATGTCATTCTTGTACTTCTCAAATTGCTTTCTTGATTTTTCTTTTTTTTTGAAAGCCATTGCACTTTGTCGCGAAATCTGACTACTGCCTCGTGGTTTCGTGTGACTTGACAATACAACTCTCCTCTATGAGACATGCTATGCAAGAAAAGAGTTAACGAGGAAACGAAAAAAAATCATTTCGAAAGGAAACAAAAACAGGTAATGTGATCTCAAATAATTGCGAACTTGTTTATTTTCAAATTGTAAGTACCTTTTCACTAACTTAAATCTTAACAATAAAACAAGCTATGAAGATGGAAGTTGGATGACATGGATTTATTTTCCAACCTCTGATATACATCTTCTTGCAATTCTAGACTTCAGTTACACTTTCAGTCAACGTTTTCAACAAAAAAGGTCAAACGACTTTGCAATGCCCTGCCAATATTCATGAAGAACAAAAGACAACATGCACATACCAATATTAAAATTCAAACAACTTATCCTTCTTGACTTAGCACGCCTACACTAAGCTCTTTTGACCACAGTGTGTGCTCAGCATTTTTAGCATTTTCACAAGAAATGGAAAGAAAGAAAAACAGCATTTTCCAAAAAGATGTTAACAGAGTGAGAGAACTTATGATAAAAAATTAACTAAGTAAAAGCCCTTTAAGAAAAAACAAAAACATTTTCAACACACTGACTACAAATTCATGTCATTTTGGAATGGTCGTTTTCACAGACTGGCTTTTTTGTCAGCTGTTAAGCCAAACATACACATTTCCCCAAAGGGGATGAGAAAACTAACATTCTTCATTATAACACTAATGTAAGATATAAATGTAAAAGTACTAGCAAAAAAATGTCAAATTAAGTTCCTTTTTGTTTACACTAATGTTTGGCAAGGAATGTCACACAATTCTTAACAGACTTCAGTTTACTACAAGGAATCTGCAATGTCAGAACTGTAGATTTTCAACCATTGTTTTGTTTACAGCCCCACCTCCAATGATAAACAATTCTGACTTACTGAGAGTTTTTTGCCACTTTTTCGAACCACTTTTCTCCGGAGCACACCTGAAAGAGAAAAGCAAAATACGTTGATAAAATGAAGAAATATTGGGCAATTAGTTCATAGCATTTGTTTTTGTAAAATGAATATGAAATTAGGATTACCTTATTACAATTTTTTTTTATGAACCAAAGCTTCAAAAAGAAACTGCAGAACATTCTTCTAACTGTATTTGCAATTCACAGAAATTGTCACAAGAGACCTTACAAAGTTGTGTTCACACGTAAATGTCGTCTCATTTTTAATACATCAATAATTCAAAACGATTCTTCAAATGTCGTCCAGACAAAACGAAAATGAGTAACGATAAGTTGAGGTATTTACAAAAACGAACTGCTTGCAAGAAACAAAAACCAATGATAGGTGCACACAGAGAAGTGCATGAAGCATCATAGAGCTGAATCAAAGACGCTGCCACCACGGTAGCGTAAACCAGAATCAGGACGTTAAAAGCTGATTTTTTTTTTTTTTCCTATCTCTCGGTTCTACCTCCTGTTTACACAAACAAAGTGGGAATTCTGTCCATGGCCTGTGGTAGCAAGTCGTGTTATTAATGCGAACCGCAAAGTAGTCCCTGTTTACTGGTTGAAAATAAGGGAACTTGTGACAACAGCTAAAGAAAATTGCACCAAAAACTACTGAAATATTTTTGAGTTGTTTTTGCATTTTATTTGACAAAGCTGTGAAAATGTTATGATTTCAATGAATGCAAAATATTCTCTCACAACTTGCCAAAACCTGCAGAACTTGTAGGATGCTACTGCATCAGCTGTTCCATCTACATTCATTTTAATGTTTGTCTACAGAAGCTGGGACTATATACCAACACCCGCCACAGCCACAGGTCACTACGAGAAATGAATCCTCACTCACGTAATTTCAAGGAGCAATGCATTATGCTCAATGTCCTTGCTTGCACATTGCCATAACACACAACACGGAAAGTCAGCTTAATAAAACGGTAGAGCGATCACGTCGCTGTAGAAGTAACTGCAATTTGAGCGGTTTTCGAAAGCAAAATAATTTGATTAGATCAAGGTATTGAAGCAACTCTTTTTGAAATGACTGCCTCTTCATTTCAGCATCATCTGTTTCTGTCGCATGTTTTTGTTTCTGGCAATGCCATCCAGTCAGCTAATTTCCCATCAGTTAATTAAGAGGGAACTACGATTTCGTTTCCAGTGTCAAGAAAGGAAGACATTTGAGAATGTTTATTGCCGGATGAAAACGAAACTTTAGCTCTTGTTCTTCAATTTTTCTGTCGACTCTGTTCTATCAGTTTTGCCGTGCGTCGAAAGGAGCGCAGCTTCCACAACAGAAGCTGCCTTCGACGAAGTGCCGCCAGGGACGATTATTCTTTCCGGGTAACAGAAACAATGCTGTGACATACAAATCAAAGTTTGTTGGCCGCTGTGACTTTGCATGCTGCCTCAGAAATGATTTTACGTGAAGGAGAGAGAAAGATTAAAATCAACAGCAAGAAGCATCGGAAGAAGTGAACAAAAAATTCTTACTGCTAAACGTGAAGGAAGACTGAGATATCTCAGGTATATTATGTACAAGGTCTTCACAGCTTTCAGTGACACTCCTGGAAAAAAAGGGAAACAAAAAATGTAGATCAGAGATAATGTGAGAATATCATGCAGGCTTGGGAGACGCAAACATGTTTGCAGACGAGAACTCGCTACCTTAATAGTTGCCAATCTGATGCTACTCTCCACCCCCCACCTGGCATTGGTTTCAATGATGTTGTAACTGCCCCTTGCACATATGTGACATCATATTGCAGGATTATTGCATACACAATGTAGGGAGAAACTGTAGGAAACTATGAAAATGCCATGAACTGGCCCCTTACAGAAATGCATGCATCTAAAGATCCAACCAGAATGCAAAAATGCATTGTAGTTTCGATGTACTCATTACAGTTTCTTTATTAAGCTTGTTTCTCAAATATAACTCTAATGCTAAGAATCAAGGATTTATTTTTGGTGCAAAGATTTGAGGACATCACCTGAGG
>VJOZ01035144.1:13307-26692 GCA_009801055.1 Stichopus horrens
CCTGCCTCTCACCTGTCCCTCATATATTTCCTCCCCCCCACCTTAATGACAAAACAATTGATGGTTTACCAATTTCTCTGCTTGATGCTTGATAAAGCCTCTCAGTTTCTTCCTCGGTCCAAGAGGAATACCTAGCTCTTTGAGTTCATTGTCTTCACACATCATCTAAAGGAACAAGAGAAGGACAAAAGTAAACAAATTCAAAAACCAAATATATTACTGATGCAACAAATGAGAAGACAGAATGAAAATGTTTTCATTTACAGCTTAAATGTAAACTTGTGCGGACATTGCCATACATTCCCATATCTCAGTTATCAGTTCACTTCGACAACGAGACAGCTGTGTTTCCTCCAGGATGTCAGCTCTTACCTGTCCAAGTGGTTCAAAGGAGGATTAGGTACTTGTGACTTTCATATACATTTCTGCGGGTCTTTTTCAAAGTGAGCCCAAAAATACTCATCCTGCCAAGTTTATCTGTACAAAGTGCTGTAACTGCGAATTTATTTTTGGGAAATTCCTCTTAAACTAACAGAAAACATATAATTTTCATTTGTTTCATTCACTGCAGAATCCACTGACAAAAAAAAAAGAAGCCTCATGCTGAAGCTGTTGATTGAGGGAGTTTTTGATCCAGATTTCTGCTGTCCTATCAGACTTTCTCCATATTATTTTCAGCGGGTGAGGTTTATTTGTAAAGCTAAGTCACCCTCCTTACCACCTACCCTTCATCAAGGCATGACAAATGAATTAGTAACTAATAAAAAGATTGCACCCTGTACTCTTCTTCAGAGAAGCTGGGGTAAAATACAGGAGAAAAAACTAACCCGAAACAAATTTATTTACAACAAATTGTTTTCCATAATGACAGACCATGAGGTGGGGCTATTCAATTAACGTTAATGTTCTCCCATGTGCAAGTAAAATTTCTTTGTCTAGCTCCTCCTCTCTCCGTCAACAAGTGCCTACTCTGTATCTTCTAATAATTATCAGTTACGAGGGAGACAAGCAAATAACTTTCCTCTTACCAATGATTCCATATCTATTCTTTCATCCTCAAACTTTGGCAACAAGTCTGACATTCCAAGCTGTTCCAATGCTCCTGCCAGCTCCAGGGGCTTCTCCTCAGCAAGTTCATCTTCGGGAAGGTTGGACAGCGACAAGTTGGAGATGCTGGAATTGCAGGAGTCGGTCGGAGGAACCTCGAGTTTCTCTTTGCTCTCTTCTTTGGGAATGTCTTCCGCCTCCTTCCCTTGATGTGAGAGCAAGTCGAATACTATCAGAGAACCTGGAAGTGAGAAGAGAGGAACACCAAAGAGAACAAGAGTTCACACGATCCTGCCAATAACTACGGAAGTTGTTTGAAGATAAGGTTGGATGTCTAAGGTGAAACCTCAAGCGATTTAACAATTACATCATTACACAGGAGAATGGTATGGCACACTGAACATATGACAGCATTCTCTACAGGTTTACAAGAGAAGGGGTGGTAAGGCAAGGAATGTGCATGATGGGAGTGGTTGGAGAGGAGGGTTTCAACTTCACCCCTATATGTTGAGATGCTACATAATGCAAAATGGTGTCATTTAGATACGAAACCTTGGTCTATTTTAAATGGCAGAAGTCTATAGTGAACTCTTTTTTTTTTAAGCTGAGTGGAGTTTTTGTAGGGTGAGGGGTGGATTCATGGGCAGGGGTGGTCACTACTTAAGAAGGCAGAAACTTTTACAAGGGATCACCCCCTCCAAGGAGAAAAATATACTGACTGAATCATGCTTTCAAGTGGATCCAAACAAAAACAAAAAAAAAAGAGAACAAAAGTAGTGTGACAATTCTCAATAAAATATTAAAGGGAAAGTGTGGGGTAATAATATAGAGCAAAAGTAGGTCTCATTCAGCCTTGAGGGTGTGGTTTACATCAACAACTACCACAGCTGTTGACAATGTGTTATGACGTACATCAATTTTTTCACACTCACAAACTTAACCACCATCCCCATTCCTCTTGTTATAATTGAAAATGACATACATTTGAAGAACATGATACACACCTGTTCTTTTTTTTCCCCTTTTTTTTAATAGGGTTTGGACAACTCCAAACAGTCAGATTTTAAAAAAAATCAGAAGAATGAGGAGGGTCCAGAAAGCAGGAGAATGTAGGATAAGCAGGAGTAAGGTGAGATTTGTGGCAATGCCTCTTGCATTGATAACACAGATTAGTGAAGAGTATTCATGAGAAATACAGTCACAATGAGGCAAGTGCCAATATTCATACATATTTGTATTCAAGGATTTCAACAAGCTGTTGTTTAATGAATATTTTGGTCAATAAGATCACCCAGGCAGATAAACTGTTCACTTGTAGTTTGGAAAGAATCAACACTCATATTGAATAAGCTTCTGAATGATCTGTTCCCCCTGACAATTTGGAGAGTTTATTTTGGAGAAAACAAAATGAAGCTCTCACCTAAACTGTGTCCAATTAGAGATGTTTGGCCATTAAATGATGGATTCCTCTCCTTGAAGAGAGAATAGAGACGGTTGATTTCACCGGCCACTACCTCTGCGATTTGTTGGCAATACGCGGGGCTGGAATAGAACAGTATGTCCAGGAGGGTGTCGTTTGTGAACCTTCGAAGTCGCAGGATACTGGGCAGGGTGATCCTCTTCAGTTTGCTGTGGGGCACAAAAAAAAGGGGGGGAATGTTCAAGGTAAAGATGACGATTTCAGACCTTTCAAAGCAATTTTAGAATCTCTCTTCTCCAAATTATTTCAGGGCAAAGTTTTCTGAAATAAAGTTTTCTAAGGGCATGTGCACAGATTTCTTCTAGGGCATGCAAAATTAGTGTTACACTTCTAGAAAGTGGATATGTTACACTTCAATTTCAGTCATTCCCCCCTTTATCCCTCCTCCAGATCTCAAGTGATAACAGGACCACTTAATTTTTTTCTCTGTCTATTTTTATAATTTTTTCCCACCAGGCACTATCCTCATTCAACCACTAGTGCTGAACATTTTTTATCAGGAGTCACCGTTCTCTTGCAACCTTTTCTTTACTATGCTGAGTTTCATCATACTTTCTTTTTCTTCAGCATCACCGATCTGTGACTTCTGTGTCATGAGCAATCAACCACATATGTTGGCATCGCCAAAGATCATGTGACCCTATGAAAAAAGACTTACCTATCAACTCCGGTTGCATCACCATGAAGGGCTTCGTACCAGTAAACGGGAAGGAACTCCACACGGGCAGCTCTTCCATCCTCGACAGCCTGCACGAAGTGAGACTGCATCAGTCCCAGAGATATTGATCGAAAGTCCTCCACTGGAAATGAAGAAGAAAAAAAAATGACAATAGAAAAAGAGGTGAACTTTTGTGATGAGTCAGCTGGACTTTGAATAGCTATAAATGGATGATACCCATGTGTGTTTATATTAGGGCATTAAAATGACAACACTTGGAATTTAATACTTTCATGGATCTATTGTCCGGTGAGAGGCATCCGGTACTTCTGAAACTGAGAGCCTGTCATATAGAGGTTACGTGACCTCTGACCAGTGCTACTTTTGTTAATCATCTGTAATTACCACCAAAAACAATAAGGTTCTTTCTCTTAATATGGTACATCTACATTCAAAGTTTGAGAACTGTCCAAGTTTCTGTTCCTGAGTTACCGCGATAACAGGCTGGTGGTCACCACACACACGCACAAAATCATGACCACATAGGTCTCTCTTTTCATTTAAAAACAAAAATATTTCTTTTGCTTTAAGTACATAGAGTAGTTATAGCAAATTTCAATGACAAATCAAACCACTTGCTACTATACTTCTAGAAACACGACACAGGTTTGGACTTAGATTGGGAGTCATTTGTACCTGTTTCAAATGTAACTTAAGTCTCCTCTTGAAGTTCAATTAACTTACCACACTCCACAATGCTTCTGAATCTTAAATCACAAACCGGTCCGATACCGTGTACAACAAAGACCAAATGATCAATCTTATCGGGTTCACCTGTGACACACAAAAAAAAAAATGAATAAGTTGTGATAAAAGAAATGAGCCCCAGTGAATGATCTAGCAAATAACAAACCGGATAACACATTACACAACACAAATTGTTGTCACAATGCACCATCTATGATCTCATACTGGCCGATGATCCAAAGGTGGACCCAGAAATTGTTTCCGAAATATTACTGAATAATTGAGGAACAAACTGCACTGTAATTTCTGGCAATCTATGGAGTGCTTTTATATACCACTTGAGACTTGCCCCTCCCCTTCAACAGGAAAGATGTACCCATGCCTCTACTGCCTGAGGACATTCAGGTAAAGGAAAGTTTTTCCAAAGGGAAGGGGTCACTCCTCCTGTGACCCCTTCCAAAATCACCGTGCCACCAGCTTGGCCCCTTCCAAACAATGGTCGTGAATCCACCAGTGTGCTCTCAACAAGTCGTAAATTGTTTCCAGCCAGTTTCAAATCATCGCTGACCAGTATATGCAAATCAAAGGGCCAAACAAGTCAAATACATGAGCACAACTGTTGATATATAAACTCCATCCAATGAAATTTGTATGTTGGTGGTCACAACATTCCTCTTTTCTTACAGGGTCATTCCGGTATAAACTGATGCATTTATCAAATTTGTTGATTACACTTAGATAACCATGAAAGTATTGCTTCCCACCAGGTTCTTATAAACTCAGGTTTAAGTTTATAGATTAATATTCCATCTAATTACCCAAATTTCACAGAAAATTTCCCTACTTTTTCCACCTAAGCCTCGCAGAAACACAACTTCCAGGCTTGGTTTCTGAGTTACACTTCAATTAAATGGGTCATGCCATGCCTAGACTGGCTTTCCTTTCCTATTTTGGTCAAAGCTAATGAATATCATGAATTTAACTACTTTTAAATATCATCCCACTTTTTGCTGATATTTCTATCCAAGCAAACTGGGCTGCAATCAACTTAAATATTTGACTTGATGAATGCTACAATCACAAACCAAAGTCTATGTCTTCTATGTCATCCACGCCACGTTTCACGACCCTGGGTCGTATCTGGGTGTCCGCACTTCCCCACTCGTTTTGTTTGGCACCAGGCCTAAAGTGCACGATTACATTTGGGTTGTGCATCACCACAGCCTCCCCTTCTGGCAGTTCCAGTCTGCGGTTCCACAAGTTTTGGAGGGCAGCAGACTTGTACTCTTCCTATGAGAATAAAGGAAAAATGCAATTGCAGTCACATTCTAGGCAGAAAATATCCCTGGTAAATGATGAACACTTTAACACATGATTCTTTTACCTATAACTTTGCATTGATTTATATTTTATCTACATTTTTCTTCTAATACTTTTTCAGATCATCTTCAAGCAGACAATTTGAATGTCTTCAGGTGTTAATACAGCATTAAGTTTTTGTCATTTACAAATCATATTTCACACTACTATTTCATTATACTTTTAAGATAATTTGAATCAGCCATGTCACGTTACAGAAGCAAATGTTAACGTCTTGCTTGCAAATCAACAGACAAGCTCGAAATTGTGAGTACAAAGAGGCAGGGGGGGGTGAGGTCATGAATGCAGAGGACAGACATGATGTGAACTCAAAGTTGGTCATACCTCTAACGTTGAAGCTAGTTCCTCTTCATAAGGTACAAACTTGTTCTCCCCATCACTCTTGAAGAACCATGTACACCTCCTCACTTTAGACGGTGCCTCTTCCCAGTAAATGGCGTGTCTCGTCCTCCTCCGCAGGTTCACGTCATAGCGCCCTCCGTTCATTGACAGAATTATTTCGTTTTGGTGCTGCAGTCCTACAAAGCAAAAACAAAAAAAATTAAAAGCTAACTGCTGTAAAAACTGACACAGACATAAAAAAATGCTTAACACTCGCACTCCTCTCAGAGAAGTGTTGTTTCAGGGATAGATATCCAACAAACATCTTTACACAAATTTGTACACCAGACATGGATACAACCAACTCCTCGAGGTATTTTTGGCAGGAAATGACAGTTCTGGTAGTCACATTTTGCTTTGAGATGAAAGGAAATATGTAACACAATGACAAACACTAGTATTATGCTATAGATTGTAAAACCTCCCCTCAACCCCATAACTTACACAGTTTGAACCATAAACAACAGATCAGGAAAGGAGAAACTGATTTCCTCCTACAAACCATCCTCCCTTTTCACATTCCTACCTCTCAAATACGCCTCTTCTAATCTGCTCGAGTCAACTGTGCTGAATGGAATCCAGTCCTCCCTGTTACCTCTAATTTGGCAGAAAAACCAATGAGGCAACACTGGTCTATACTGAGATTGAATCCCTGGACCTCCTGGTAGAGGAGGGTGTATATTCACCGCTGATAGGTCCTCCCTGGTTGGCGGCGGTCCAGAGGGATCGAACGACTGTGTGGTGGTAACACCAGAGATCAGACAGAAACAAGATTTGAAACAAATGTGAAGAGTTTTACCACATCATAGAACTAGAAATCTGACTTTGCATAGCAGATTTGACGTAGCCTCTATTGGCAATGTAGAGGTGTTAATGAACTACAGCAGCAATGCTACTGAATCTCAATTACTTCTGGTTGTTTCATGTTCCTTTGTAAGGATGTTCTGAATGTGTTAGAAACAGTTCATTTGTGATTGAAGAGATTAACAATGAAAAATTGAGAAGTTTGTATCTGGCAGGTTGACAAAATCCTCTTGAGTTCATTTGCACGTCATCCCTTTCTAACAAGGCACTGAGGTAAATGCATATTCATTTATGTAAATTGTTTTGAGATTTGCATCACCTTCTCTGACAGCTAAACACCTGAGATACAAAGCAATGTTCTGAGCAAGCTATTTGAGTAAAAGGAACAGTTGACTTAAATGATGTTGGTTGCTACGTAAATGATGATATTGAACTGGAAACCTCCTAAAAAGGAATGAAATACCCCTTAGCTAATTGGGCAAATTAACGTCACTCGATTTGGTGGTTCTGAAAGTATTGGCCAAAATTAAAGTAAATGCACGCCTGGCCTCCAACATTCTTCTTTTGTGCTTTATGTTGAAGTTGAGAATGCACACAATGGGGTTGAAAAGCTCAAGAGCCTACAACTGTCCTGCTATTCCACGCTTTAATCACAGCAAATCAAATGAGGAGCTGAAAGAACTACTGCCCAGGGCCCACCAATCCAAAGAAAGGATGGAAACATCTATAATTTATGCAAGTACTGTGTGCAAAGCAATGGAAGAAGATCTATCTTTTCCGGGTCTCAGCAATTTTTGGTCAACAATTTGCAAAAAGAGTGATTATAGGTATTTTCTCTTTTTTTCTCTTTTTAATTCCATTAAAATTTCTTATATTTTGAATTACCACAAGACCANNCTTCAGGGGTCCAGAGATGAAAAAAAGGTTGAGAACCTCGTTTCTAGAAAACTGCAATTCAGACACTATCCTTAGCGACTGCATCAGTTGCCTCTACTCAGTAGTCTAATGACACTGACACTGTTTGTGGTACCTTGTACTGTAAAGTGAGACAACTTGCACAGAAGTTGATTCTGTTCTTAATGTACGAACCACCAAAAACCTACCGACGGATTTTACTGAACTGGTAGATAGATGCATCAGTAAAACAGTACAAACACAAACAAGCAGATGCACAGTACACCACCCCTACAAGAACCTGAACTAGCTGCCAATGATGACTGTCACATCACATCAATGCACGCAAGCAGCAAAAGATTTTTGAAATTTCGAGGGGGTTTCATTGAACCAGAGTCCTCACTTATGGCTGTGATTGATGATAGCGATTATTTTGTCTTGGTACTTTATTCCCTTTGCTCATGAACATTACGGTGATTATGGAAAATCGCGGGTAGGTCAGCCAAATCGCTGTGGGGGGTGGCAACTTGAATGTAATTTGTGTAACTGCGATTAATGTAATTGCGACAAAAGTATTTATGTACTTTGTGATCTATTTTTCTGACAAGAATGTGCGTCTTGTGTGACAAATCCATAAAACCCCAAGAAAGATTCCATAGATGCTACATATATAGAGCTATTGATGGAATGTAAGGATTATATGTCACAAAAAGTTCCACGAGGAACTCACCTGAACTCCATGTTGATGTGGATGGCTTACTGGAGGACCAGGTTGTGGGTCTAAATGAACTGCTTGGGGAGATGGCGAGGGGAACATAGGTGGTAGCCCTGGGCTTGGCATGGACCCGGCATCGACAGGATGAGGCATTGGTCTGTGTTTAAAGTCCTTAAGGCGATACATTCCCTGACTGCTGCCTGGTGGAGGGCCTGAACTCACAGGGGGACCTGAAACCACAGGGAGACCTGGACCCCCTGAGGGACCAGTGGCAGGTACCTTATTAGGGAGAGAAAAAAAAGCAATATGTCTCAACTCCTTTGGATGTGTCTACGATTAAATTTTTGCAGAATATCTGGATACACAAGCAGAGTTCTAATTTCAGTTTAACATATAGGAGTAGCGGGAATCCATTTCTTGGTTTTTAAGCAGTCTCTGTGTCAATTTAAAGTTGTTCACTTAAAGTCGGATGTGCTGTTTGATGAGGAAAGAAAATATAAACTTCATCACTAATCTTCCATATTTCTCTTCCATTTGTTACCAACCTGAAAACAACATCTCTTCCATTTGATACCAACCTCAGAACAACATCTATGCAATGTTTCTTAGGGGGAAATTTCACTAATTACTAGTGTTAGTTACAGTAGACAGGAGATTTGATTTTGGCTACCACAGATAACAAGTGAGATATGTGTTTCAAAGCATTGAATTCTTTTCCAAATTTGACTATTTTTTTTTCACCTGCATACATAAAGCCCAAAGTCTGGCTTGGTAGGTTTTACAGCTTTTTACAACTGCAAAAAGTGCACTTTTGAAAATGTAATGAATGACAAGATCTCCTGCTTTAATGACACAACGGTATAATGCTACACTACGGCTAAATCAAACCACTACATGACTGTTTCTTTGAGGTACAATGGTGAAAAATGATAATTTATAGCAAATCACAGCAAACATTCATGTCACACAAATATGATGCAGACTTCCCTCAGAGATGTCTGAATCTCTACCGCCACTTACCTGTGATGGAGTAGAGCTGACAGCTGGAACAAAGGGTTGTGCTGGTGGGACATTCTGGCTGACACCAGGTGGGCCCAAGTCAAACGTCGTCGATACTGGTGGCTGGGGTGGTACCATTAAAGGAACTGATCCAGTCTGAGGACTATCTGAAGGATCAGACCCTTGGGACACATTTTGGAAGGGGTCCGTAGAGGCAAAAGATGCGTTTGTAGAAGTTGGTTCTTGAAAAAATGATGCTGTTGAGAACTGTCCTTGAGATGAGGGCTGCGAAGTATCTAAAGTTGATGTGTTTAGGGGCTGATCATCTAAGCTTTCATTTTGGCCCAAGAAACTACCAACTTCCTCCTCTGCGATGACAAAAGAAGAAACATTCACTGGCATCTCAGTTACCAAGTGACGTGGTCCTAATTTGAGAGGTCGTTATTACTTTCTTACCCCCATAAGTGTATCAGATAAGTGTACTGTGAAATTCTTATATTGTACTTGCTTATATTTTTCAGATACCAGTGTGACACCACACCCATTTATCCTGGCAGTACAACACTAACTTAAAATGTTTTAAGCTTGGTGAACAATCACGATGGGTGATTGCCAACCCGGCTTAACTCTTGACAGGTCTGTGTCACATCAAAACCTATGGGCATATTACCTGCAGCTAGTACCATGTCTTTCACTATCAACCAGATGCCAAGAGGCTTTGTGATTCCTTGCTGTTATTATATTCAAATGTCCAAATGCTCTCCTAAGAGACTGTGCCCCAGAGAAATTTAGTGTGACACCCCATCTCAATTCAAATACTGGTCTTTTCTGTATACAGCATAACATGTGATGTGGCAAAAACTGAATCATCACAACTAGTTGAAAGTAGTGAAAGCAGTAAGATAGGTTTAACTACTATATATTAGCCTTTTTCTAGTTCTAGAGTACACGTTTGAAATTGAAATTTCACATCGCCTAAAATTCTGCAGCCAGCATATGGTACATATTGATAATGACAGTTACAAGTTGTATCTTTGAAGTCACTTCATTACAGCCTGCCTTTCCCTTGCTGGATATCCATAATATGACTATTTGATCCTATCTTGGAGTAAAAAATCTCTCATAGGTAATCCAAATGGACATGACAAATCGCTTGTCTCTGGATGTGCACTGTCAATTGTTAGATAAAGATCCCTCTGGGATTGATATTACCTTTCTCAGTGACCTCAGAGGTCAATGGTCACTGTTCAAGCTAAAAAAAATTCTCTCTGTATGAAAGAATTTTTATCTCAGTAAAGCAAACTCAAACACCAATTGATTGTCTTTTGGGAATTTTTGGAAAATTTGGGGGAAATTTGGTGTTTCCAAACTTGAGCCTAAGTAGTGGCACCAGGCCATATGCTTAAGCTTGCTACCTTACAGTAGATCTATCAATTTTACCATTTATGTTTGGCTCCTCCCTTACAACCATTATATGTCTGAAGAAAATTTTACTCAAATTTAGAATGAGTGTCCAGAACTACTTCTAGGTCTCTGTGACATGTGGTTGCAGTATTTAAACTGCTACAAATCCTCATGTACATGCCTTGTTTTCACATCAATGCATGTTGGTGATGAGATGTGCAACTCTGTGGATTGCCCTCTTGGTTTTTTTTTTTCATTTTCTGTCAGCCAAACTTTACTTTTTTGTAGTGGAAACTGTTATTTCTCCCCCATCCAAAATGCTAAGTTAAATTTTCAAAATTTGCGACAGTCCGGTGGATGAAATATGCTTGCTTTGAGTAGTTTCAGTGCCCCTTCCGATCTATTTGTTACCTATGCTAGTTGTGGATTACACTACTTCAATTGTACAGCAGGGCTAGTACAGCTTGTATACTCTTATCCTCTTACATGATCATCTACTTCTCACCTAACCCTCCCCATTGGCAAGGCTTTTAAGTTTTAACACCCTTTTCATTTATGATACTGCTAACATTAGACAATAATACCTGAAGGCATACATTAGGATCTTCCTAAAACAGTTGGCATTCGTTCATTGTACCAATACAATATAGGCATTTGCTAGCATTCATTTTAGGTTGTTCCTGTTGTATAGTAAAATATTCTAAGACTTTGAATCATTTTGGTCAAATGCCTTTAACCACCCTTGATCAGGGTAAGCTATTTTACACAGTTTATTATTTGCTATTATCTGCTATTATTTGCTATGCTATAATCAAGGATTAGATGTACCAAGGATTTATAGAGGCTTGAAATAATCTTTTATTCTGGAAATTTTAGTTGGAGAATGAAGGCACAGTTACAGTGGACGAACACTGTATCACTCATGGTTCTGCTATTTTGTGACAATGCAATAGAAGGTGCAATCGCAATCACAGTAACTGTGTCTCTAGATTCTCAGTGGTATGTATCAACTATCATATCGGTTACTGTTACAGGGATGTTGTATTCTGCACTAACAGAAGTGCCAGATTGGAAAGTTTGCAATTTATGAGGGGGATTTTAATAAAGATAAAGAGAATTGCATGGCCAGTACTAAGTGGAGTGCCACCATCAGTTGGTGTAGAGGGTACCGAGAAAATTTTGGGAAAAACTACCCTCCTAGATCGCCAGAAAACGTCTTTCCCAGGCATTGTGCTTACCTTTCCACCCTCCGACTTCGCAAGTTTTTAAGCCACCAACTTCTGATGATGCATGCGATACATACCAGTATGCACTGGCCATGTGTACTATGCAATCAGCCTTCATACATCATACTCATAGGTCGCCTCACAGCTGCACCACCTAAGTTTGTATTTAAAGTGTACAATAAGAAACAGTACATACAGCTAAGTGTAAATGTGAGTTTCACCAACAGTGGCACGGCAAATACAATACATATAACATCTGCAGGGAATCCAGAATGTAGAGAGTTTAGACTATTCTAAGATTCGGTTTGAAGATTTTTGGGTGAGGTAGGTCTAACTTTTGTGCCGTTAAATTGCAAATGTGTTATCAGATTTGGGTTGAGCGACTGCAGTTGAAAGTTATCAAATTGCGTGGCTAGACACTTCGAGACTCGTATTTCTGCTAAATCTCCCACGCAGGGGAATCTTTCCAATCTGGCAGAAGTGTACCGTTGGGCCAATCCCCAACAGTTGTAATATAATAAATAACGTAACTTAAGCATAAGGATTTTCAAGGTAGGCAGATACCATACCAGGAGCAAGGCAAAAACATCTGTCCATACTTGTTAAGGTTCGGCCAAGCCCTACCCAGTCAGATGCTAGCCAAGCAGAGTTTAGCCTAACCTTGCCTGTCCTGTAAGAGTACGTTAGGCCAGTTGTTATAAATGTTAACTGACTCATCGTACGCTGACTAGGCCTAGCCTAGTATTAGGCCATGGACTTATCGTTACGGTTAACTGTACTATAGTCTACTCGTTACAAGAATTTTGACTGAACGAGTAGGCTACCTGGAAACAAGGATGCTGACACGGGTACAGGTCTGAGGACATTGGAAGCTAGGCTGTCACTTGTGGAAAATTGAAACAATGGATGTGACGTATCATCTTGTTTCTTTGCCATCCTGAATAAACAACTTTTCCAACTGGTGTCTGGAGATCTTCATGAAGACATATGCATCCTGTAGCTTAATCGTTTGGCTGGAACTGACTCCGAATAAGCATACAACACGTACGGTGCTTCGGTGCAATCATGTAAAACACATTATCCGGCTACGCAGGATTAAAGTTCTCCTCACACGTAAAGTCATGTACACGTCACTGCGAGCTTGACTATTCAAAAGGGGTGACCAGACTGCAATTAAGAGTATCGGCCATGGACTGTAAACAGAACGGTAAGGAGAGGATCGGGAAGCCTTTTTTTTCGTTCAGCAACTCCCCAAATAGGGGCGTCCACCAAAAAGACGCTATGTAGGCTATGCATTGACGTAAAAAAAAAGAGAGAGAAAAAGAAAGTATGCGGTACTCACAGTCGCAAAGATAGTCAATGCGGCGGCCGCATGGCAAGCCGTTCTACTTTTTATTCCAATATTTGATGATGCATCATCATCAAATAATCAGTGATATCGTTGAAACAAATTTCAGATCATCATCAAATCAGTTCATGATATCATTAATTAAACGACATTAACGATATGAAAACTGAATTCTTGATATCATAATTGAATTAATGTAACAATACATTCATATAAAGGTATCTGTAAATGCATTAATGATATCTTCAAATATGGCGTCAGATATCGTTAATTTCGCCTTGTTTAAAGATATCTTCAATTCG
>VJOZ01035158.1:0-11724 GCA_009801055.1 Stichopus horrens
ATTACAACCTCATTATCTAGTGGCTACCGACATATGAATTAAGCACTTAGAACAAAGATACCAAACTTTGCAAATTTGGAATCTTTTTTTCACATGTTCAGTTCAGATGGGAATACTTAGGTTATTCTTGGAGGAAATACCCATCCCACAGTGACCTGTCCAGGGATCGAAACCAGAACCTCACAGTTGAAAAGCTTCATTGCTTTAAATACCACGACCTTTATCCACTCTTCCACAGCACTGGTCTTCAACTACCCTATGCCTCGCGTCCGAGTGTGTGGATGCAATGTCAGTGAGACTCACCCATTTTCAATCTCAAAAAGTATCCATAGATACTTATAACTAGGACTCGGAGTAGGACACCCACCTTCATTTATCTCGATAAAAAGTGTGAACACACACTGAGCATCCACTCAGGGGATGCTTGGAATGGACTTGAATATTTAAAAACGAAATTTTCTTTTATATCAACACGTTGTCTCGGTAAAAATTTTGGCGCTGCCTCCAACCATCCAAGTAGCCTCCCAATTAATGGAATTAATTTTTTAGTTCAGGTTTCACAAGTACCCCTACCAAAGTTCTATCCTCCTTAATCTTGGTAAAATATTCCACTCTACATCTGAATGCATTATTTTTAACAAGTGATTGTGTCAAACTTTTCACTTCCCTTCATCTGTGCATTCACCCAGTGGATGCTTAAATTCTTTCGCAAACATTTCATTTTGGTTGTATCCAAGAATTGGCACATCCACCCTCGACATACTAGCAGTGAACTTTAAAATAATACAGACTGTTCCACTGGTAAAGATGTTCCTACCATGGATCAATGATGGTTTGTTCTCAAACTGAAAAATAACACCACAATATTTTGAGATTTAAACTTCACATCCATGCATTTGGATGCTTAGATACAACCTCCAAGTGGCTCTGTATGCTATGGTTACACCTTAACATTACTCACCTACAGTGCAGTATCTGGAAATTTCAATTGAGTGCAATATTCAGGTTGCATGTTGAACGTCCTTTCTGTGGTATATCTACTGTAGTGACGTGAGTGGAGTGTTAGCAGCAAGTTAGGCCAGTGGTGTGATCTGTTCATGTACTGCCAGCAAGGCTCATAAATTGTATGCCATGATGACATCATTTGTATTTTTACCATTCATATTTGTTCAGTATTCCTCATTCTTGCTATCCTTGACATCAACAGTGTTTGGTAACATGTTTCACAACTAGAAATTCAGTCATTTGTTACCGGTAATCAAAATAATCTGTTCACCTAAACTTTCAAAAATTTAAATAATTCGTCTTCCGTATTACTCATCTTATGGATAATGTTTGGAGGAGACGAATCTTTTAGTAGATGTTTATTGAAGAACGTTAATTGTTTAACAGTAATTAAATCCATTTTCTTCGTATGCCTCAATATGTTGGTGCATTGTAATTGTTCTATTTCCCTCCAATGCAACTCCTGCATTCATCCATCTCATCCATCTTATTTGTACAGAGATTGTGCAGCTGATATTTTCCTGTCATTCACCCAGTGTGACCGGAACAAGAACATGGTTATGATCTGTTGTATCATACATGACTTCATGTAGAGGGGATGGGAGAAGGGTATATTTCAAGGAAGGTGCATATGTGTAATATGATTAACAGTAATTTAATGAGGAGATAAGAAATCAAATTTCACTGAAATAGTTTAACGGATAATTAGTAGTTGTTGTTTTCCAAAGCCTTCAACTTTACCTAGCAACCTCAAAGTCAAAAGGTCATATCAAATCTATTGATACTGTAGGGACACAGCACTGAAACTGTCAAAGGTGTCAAATCTAGAGTTCTGATTTTGTCCCAATGGATCTTCTGTTTCACCTGTCAGTACAGCCCATGGGACAGGTTATCTACAACAATGTCAAATTTCCAAGCCAAGATGCTTCCACCGATGACATTTTCCAAAAAATACCCAGAATGGCATACAAGAGACACGATAATTTTGCTGAAGATTTAGTATGAGCTTCTGATCCTCTTGGACTGACAATCCAGGCACATTTCTGTGCAACAGAAGTCAGTGTAATACCTGTGAATTTGTCACTCCTTGCAATTTGTTACATATTCAGAATTCCTTCATGCAAGAATTACCTTTTTTTTGTATCTATCAATGTAGTGTATATAACTGCATGTAAACGTTGCAAAGTATCATACATTGGCAAAACCAGATATCAATTGGCTGATTGTGTAACTGAGCATTTACTTTCTGTTCATCTCCTCCCAGGGTTTCCTATCACTATCCACTTTAGTTCCCCCTCACCCTGTAACATCAGCGATTTCACGGTCTCAGGAGTCCTTCTGTGCATGGGCAATAACTTTGACTGATTGAAATCAATCAAATTGACTTTTGTTCCGGGTACTTGAAACCCTGATGGTCTCAAGGTAAAATTTCATGTTTGTTGTAATATTTATGTCTAATCTCCCATGACGCATTGTTACTTGATTATTATACACACACTGCATTGATCTTACTTACAGTATGTGTGGTGACTGTGGTATTTCAATAGACTCGTAATGTTATGACGAGTCCTCACGTATGCACCCTTAAATCTTGCAAAGTAATGATTATTGTCATTTAGTTACTCATGACTTTGTCCGCACTGAATTGATTTTGCATGACATTTTTGTATAGGCTCATAACATTGTGATGAGTTTGAATGTGCACATCTGCATCTAATTTTGAAATCTGCTTTGTATGAACTCGTTTACTTTGTAGCTGGCATTGTTGTTGTTTCATGTTAGTCCCCTTTGTAAAAGGTTGAATTCCTGAAACGTCGCAGTTAGAATTTAAAACATAGTGCATGAATATCAGTTGCCTACTTTTTTGTCACCTTCAGATTGGAAGGGTGAAAAAAGCATGAAAGTAGTCAGAGATTCTCCTAGTTACAAACTTCAGTGGTGCTTGAATTATTATCTCAGAAACTTTATTTATCATGAATCTATAATGTCCATTTAAATCTGATGAATACACATTCATGAGATGTTTTTCCGTTTTCTTCTTACCCCTAACTACGATAGAAACCACTGTCGAGCACATCTATGAATGAAACATGCGACTTTAAAGTTCTTTTGATGTGAAATCTCGGAGTGAATAATAACCTTCAAGTGATATGTCAGGAAACATCCAGTCATTAGCTCCAAAGGTTCTCACCAGGCAAACTTCAGAAGAAGAGAAAGAATCCGAGGTAAAACGACATCACGCCAATGGAAAAGAAAAGCATCAACCAGCCAGAACGGTCACAACGACCAGTGAGACAAAATTTGAATACAAGAGAGTGGTTAAAGAAAGGGTAGAGGATGATAGAGGTGGTTCCTCAGGGAATAGCCAGTCATCTGCTCCAAAAGTTCTGACGAGACAAACCTCCGAGGAAGAAGAAGAAAATGATGTGGAACAAGTTCACATCGATGAAAATGAAAATGTTAATATAGCGAAAGCCTCTACAGAGGCAAGCCAAAGTTTGGGTGAGGCAAAATGTGAAAACGACAGCGAGGTAGAAGAAAGTAAGAATGTCCAAAGTAATATCTCAGGAATTACACCATCATCAGCGCCACAAGATGCGACAAGACAGAATGCAAAAGAGGAGAAAGAAAGTGTTGAACAAGGCAACCATGAGGATAAAAGTGAAAAATCTTCAGTTTCAAGAACCACCTCCTCAGAGACGAATAAAGTCTGTGATGTTGGAAAACTCAGAAGTGATGAAGAGAGTAAAAGACATGGTGAGGATGATGTGAAAGAAAACATCAAGTGTGAGAATATTTCTGAGAAGGAAGTGGATATCTCTGGCAGGACCCCGGAAAGTGAGGTACACCCACATGCGGGACGACCCGGTCAAAGTGTCCGAAGGCCAACAGATGTGCGCCTTCACCGAAGCTACGATAGTGCTTCACAGCAAGCAGAGGAAAGTGCGACCAACCAAAGGGAGGGAGATGAAACCGAACAGGAGGACAGTTCAGAGGGGACTCTTTTGACCAAAATTCAGACTTGGTTGATGGAACTTAAAGAGATGGAATCATTCTCAACTCCAGATGCTCTGAAAATCCTGCGAGGGATCGCCGACCATTACTGGCAAAACCCTGCAATGAGAGGAGACATTGCACGTGCAGTTGATGCTGTTGGTGGAGCAGGTAAAACGCTGGTGTAATTATACTGTATGGCATTATTAACTGTATGTATCTTACCATTCAGGCAAGTGCAATAAGGTAAAGTCTTTTACGGATATGAAATCTCAGCCGAAACGGTCTTAGTTTATTGTGATGCTGTTTGTCTTGATTTTTTGTGAGACCCTGAAGGCAGGTATTAAGCATACTGTATGCAGTCCACATTCCTCGATAAAAATCCACGGGACAGTAAATTGCACTTCCCCATTCAGTGTTGAAATTGCTTAAAATTGGCATATCTCTTGGTCACGACAGTATTGGTCAAGAGGGAAGGGACTTTAGAAGATATCGGAATCTCTTTGAGTGTCGCTGCATTTGTGTAAAAGTTTCCCCATCATTTTTGTCAAGGATTGTAGCTTTTAGGTATACTTGTATCCAGACTCGCCACATCTCACTGTTTCACTGGATCTCATGGTCTCGTGCTCTGTCTCTGTCCCCACAAAAATGGCAGACCTCACAGTGAATATCACCTTGATGCAATGAGAGATATTTTACCATTTAGACAATGATCAGTGCTTTCCATCACGAGCTTTAGTTCTTATGGAGTCACGGTAGCACTGTTTTCAGGAAAGTGACTAATTTAGCTTTAGATCTCCTATGGAGGAGACTATACTGTGTTTTTCTTAGTTAAAGGTAGGACTTAAAATCCCCTGGTTTGAACTGTGAAATTTCCAAGTTTTCTTGCGAGAACCACAAGGTTTGCCATTTTTGAAGTTTGCAAATCTGTTCAGGGATATATTTGTGTATGATGTTCTCTCTTGATGACTGGTACCTCAGGATACTATCACATAATTTTAATATTCGGTGAGTTGTGTCCTTTTCGTGAAGGTCAAAGTTCGTCTGTGGGTTCAACATAGGATGATGCTGTATGTGACACATATGTCTCCAAAACCTGAAGCAATGCAAGGATTTGCCAAGTGAAAGGAATGTTGTTAGCGGTACTGTTATATATGCTACAAACTATTTTGAACTGTTAAGTCACAGTTATGAAGAAAATTTTGTTAAAATGTGTAAAAATGTTCTTATGCTCTGGACGTAAATGTGGACTTGTCTAACCTCCATCTCTACCTACAGATATTTTGCTGACTATTTTAAGATCTCTGACCAAGGAAGGTTTGTTCAAGAAGAACAGTATTTGGTATCCTGCAAACTACTGTTACAATCTCATCTGGAATCTCAGTGATGAAAGTGGAGAACTTGCAGCAAGTTTAGGCCAGTGTGGAGTGATCAGTCTCTGTGCAGCTAACGTAGCACATAAACCCTATCTAGATCACCTCACCAAAAAGGTCAGCCTAGATTACAGGATTCTTTACAATATTTTTATTTCATGTGATATGAATTATGTGTATTGTTATCAGTAAAGTTTTATTGCTTCTAAGAGAGAAAGATATTGTAAATGAGTTCAGTCTGTGTCTATTTAGTTTGTCAAGTTATGGCACAAGTCTCTCTCTGAGCAAGCATGTGTGACAACATGAATTAGAGATTCCCAATGTTTTTAGAGTGTCACCCCTCTTCAATATCCTTCAATAGTATAGCATCAACAGTTCATATCAGTACAGCATCCCTCATTCCAATGTACCATACAGAGCATGTCATGAATACATACCTGTCTAGATTATGCTTAAATGAAAAAGTAATTTGTAACAAAGTCTTTTAGACCAACCAAAGGATTTTCTGGAGACTTTGTTGATGTGAAAGTCATGATTAACAATCAGTAGATGGCTCACTTCACCTCGGTTCGCAGAATGTGCTGTTCTTGATAAAGGCCTCGCTCAGCATCCTTCACAACCTGTCGAAGATTCCATCCAACCGGCGACAGTTCAGGGAGAGCAGGTTGGTCGAGAAGCTCTTGCCATACACCACCACTGATAATAAGTACTTGAAGGCCCTCTGTATGCTGATACTGGCCAACATCGTAGACGAAGACCAGGAGAGCTTGCTGGATGAAAAAGGTTTGTAACAAAACAAAAAGAATGTCGTCGTTTGCACATATTTCGCAAAACGTGACATGTGACATCTAATCCAGAGTCTGACAGAACGTGGAGAGACAACTTCTGCGAAAATGATCACAGAATCTGTCAGAAAAGGAGCTGGAGTATACATGTGATAAGACTTTGGGTTTCAGGATTATTTTCTCAAGGTTATATGAAACAACTGTTCGGTCTTGTTTTGCGTAGGACCTCATCTTCGAAGTCACATTGCTAATAGGAAACTTTTTTTTTGGTGAAACTGCAGTTCGATGTCTTCGTACTTCATGTTATGTGCAATATCACAAACGCTAGCTTGTGGTCCAAAAACAACAATTTTCAAGGTTAGTTATCTTTTGTCTTTTCTCCTTGCCGCAGGAACCATTGAGTTTTTGGTGCAGCTACTGAAGGAAGCCCAAGAGAGTGACGATAGAAGAGCCCAGGGACTTTCATGCACAGAGCTGGCCAATGGCCTCGGGAGGCTGGCGGTGAACGATGCAAATAAAGTGAAGGTCAGTAGAGACTCAATCTCATGAAGGAGCTGGCACTGAGCTGGTTTTCAGTGTCCTAACACTGTCTGGGGAATGTCTACTGTACATAGACCAAATGCCTACCCTGAAAATTCCCAGTGTCACACAAGAAAGTATGAATAAGAAGGTGTGACTTCAGTGATTTGATCACACAAAACAGGAGAATTTTTCAGTTCTCAAACATCAAAGGATTGCACAACTTGAAAATCATAGCAGATTGTACTTTGGATCAAAAGTATGGAGGTACCCAAGGAAGTTTTAATTGAACAGTGTTGTGCAAGTTCAAACTCAGATATTCAGATTGTGATGGCCATCACAAGGTAGACCATAGATGACCATAGATTTGACAGTCCTTTTGTTTTAAGCAAGCACTATAGTGGGTACCATGCAAAAGCATTGTTTTCTCTCTTCTATTTTTCCTTTTCTCTATTTTTTTTCTTCTGTTTTTAAATATGTGACTGTATCAACAGTTTTCAGGATTCAACAGTTCTCAGGAAGGAAATTTAGGACACAACAGTACTCGTTAAAATATGGTCTTTATGTCTCTGTGAAATATGGCTTTTTTCACTCACTTTCAGGCAGTTAAGATTTATAATTAGAACCAGCATTAGAACCACAGTATACTATTTTGAAGTGTATAGTGCACTTGTGAGTGATGTCTCCTTATGATCGTTTCAAATATTTTGCACTCCATAGATCCAATCAGCCAATGGCTTGCCTCCATTTATCAACATGCTGGACAGCACTGACATTTGCGAACAGGAGGCCGCCACACAGGCTCTGTGGAGCTTGTCGTTCAACTATTCCATCAGCCAGTTGCTCTCCACCAATGAGAAGGCTCTAGACAGCTTGAGATCGCTGCAGACGTGTGGGAACAAAGCTGTGGAGCTCTCTGCTAAGGGTACCATGTGGATGCTTCGCCAAGTCCGGAAAAACTTCAAAGATGAGAGTCACGTTGATGGCAAAAGTAAGCTTTCCAGGAGCGGTTGCTCCTCTGAAAAATAACCCTTTAGGTTTACGAATGTGTGTTCCTCTATCTCCTCCTGTTATTGACCTTAGTTATCATTGATGGCAGTTTTAGAAGAATTTTAACAATGTTAAAACTCAAGCATTTCATCTGGTAGTTCACAGGAAATAAGTGGTTGTACCTCTCAAAATTTAGTCTTCCTGCCAAAAATTATGTTATGACCTATTTCTAGATTTCTTTATCATGAACCAACTTGAATTGTGCTTTATAGCAAGTATAATCACTGCAATTCATGACACTATCCAGAGATTGTAAGCATTAATCAAGTGTGCTTGTCTTAAGGACGACCTTGTCACAAACTGTAGTTGTTTTGTAGAGATTTTAAGTGTCTTATTTGCCAGGACTTCATCTTAAACTTCATCACCGCTTAATTTAGCGTTTGTTGCAATGGTACACAGACAATCTTTACAAAGCTTTAATCCCAAAGATGGTGATATGTAGTCTGACCAGGGTTGAGTGTCCAAAAGAAAAAGGTGAAGAAGTTGACTGGGCACCCACCAACCATGTTGGATTCATTCTTTTCTGCATTATAAACACCTGTGACCTATACGGAGAGCAACCGATCCAGAGTTGAGAAAAAGAATAAACCACAAATAATTGCAACAACAGAATCGGATCTCTTTTCCTCTTTATTGACCAAATCCCCTCCAGTCTGTTTACTTACCCTCACCATTCTCTCACTTTGACATTCATGTGAGTCTTACATTTGTGTTAAGTTTTGAATTTACATCCATGTAAAACTTTAATTTTTTTTTTTTTATGGAAAATATCATTTTGTCTTCTTTGTAATAGCCACTCCTAGTTGAAGCAGAACCTGCCAGAAAAATGGTACCTGAACTGGTCTCCAGATTGCAGGAAATTAAACTTTCAAGGTTGCCAGGCCTTGTCAGTTGTAACCAAGTATACTTTAAGCATACCACTGTGAATTAAGTGACCTTTACATATGCTGCTCATAGGTAATAGTACAATTTTAGATTGTGTTACCCCTCACAGCACAGCAATCACAGGCTGAAAATCAACCAACTGCTCACTTTGTGACTTGAAAATTGGAGCATGTCTCGGCTCAGCTGTTATTAGAACTGAGAATGACCTTTGACCTCAGGCCAGTGTCATGTGATGCTACTCTCCAACATACTGTTCTTCTGCCTGCCGTGACAGACACGATGCATTTTTTTGAGAAGTGCCAGTCAATGTGTAAATCACCTCAAGGATTCCCTTTAACACTTTTGTCTTATTTTGTTTTCTTCTTTAAGGGTGAGGTATTATTTACTCATATGTAAAAACATCAAAGTCATTTACTCAGATAAGGAGAAAGAAGTTTGCTTTGAAGCAAAGGATGTAGGTCACAGGGGTGTATACAAACCTTGGATGTAACTCAAGTATGATGTGACTGTAGGAGTTAAAACAGACCACAACCAAAACCACCCTCTATCAGCTTCAAACCACGCTGTAACAGATCACTGAGTTATTTTTTTTTGGCACAGTTTCTATTTGAAATTTACCGTTAGCATTCATTCCTGAATCATCTCATCTCTGCAGAACAAGTGAGACCGAAGAGTTCCAGACAGAGCAGTTTACGAAGGATTCACGTCATGATCAGCTACCAGTGGAACTCCCAGAAGATGGTGCTGAAGATAAGGGATGCATTGGTGGTGAGTGATCGCCTTTAAGGTCATTATCAGTACAGAATGGATTTGAGTATACATGCTGAATATCTGTTGGTGATAAGGGGTGGTTTTTGATACCCCATGTCATTGAAATTTGGGCTAAATGTCTCCCTTGTGTATTAAAGCAGTGGCTAAGCCAAACTCTACCAGTCATTTTCAAGCATAAGTGGACGTGGAAGGGTAAAACTCTGAAGCTGAAAGAAGGCAGAGATTTTACAATTGGTTGAAGTTGAATTACTTCTTTTGGAAGTTTCAAACATTTGCATCATATCTTTCTATCTGCTGTCAATTGTACCCACTTTAACTCAGGAAAACATTTTGGTGATTCCTCGTTACTAAGAATCAGCTGATAAATGGGTCCTACATCAGGTCGGGCCTGTGTTCACCACAAATGGTAGAACACTTGATCAGCAAATTTTTGCAAATTCTATTTTCTTCTGTTTGCCAATGTTCAGCCACCTAAAAATTTATTTGCCCAGGGGGGTATTAACTGTAAACCTCAGTAGGGATTAAGAAATGCCCCATAAGGGTTTTTTTTTTATTTTTGTCTGAAAAAGTAATAAAAACCCTGATGAATTTGCTTAGGGAGGGTATTGACTGTGAAATAGGATAGGGATGAAGAAATACCCCACAAGGGCCCTTTTTTCATCTGAAAAAGTAACTATAAGCCCTGATGTATGTCTTCAGTAGTTTGTTATATCTTTCATGAAAGTTCTCTTTTTTTAACATCCTTAAAATTTGCAATGATCATGAAATCCTTAAAAAAGCAGTCAGGCGATTACATTGAACACAAATTGAGCATATTTCTGGAAGAGACCATGCCTGATAGAGAGTAAATTGGATTGGATCAGATATCAACTGATGTTGTAATAAAAACATCGGCCATTGAATCAGGAGGAAAATCCCACATCCGTCAAACCTTCACATCCTTTGTTCGTTATCCAATCCGAAAGCAGGACTAGATCTGGATCTGTAAAGTCTTCAACCAAAGAAAACGAGGTCTGAAAATTTATTCTACAGATGTCATATCTTTTCTGCATTTCAAAAAAGGGCTCTGCTTTACCCAAAATTCAGTGATGCCAGTTGTCAGTTCGACACAGGTTTAATGTCACTTATCGCTATCATGTGTAATAAATGCCTGCATCTGCCAGCAGGTACGGTAAGTTTCAGTCATCGGTTTAAATGTTGTTATGACGCTGATAATGTGTTTCACTGACAGAAATATGTTTCCCCATATTGCTCAGGAGTGAGTGCAAACTGAAGGGAACCATTTAGTCAAAATGTATATTTGGAGCAGAATGTAAGCCACTTATATGCAGTATTAATTTACGTACTGTGAAAGCACATTGTAAGTAAAAAATGCAATTTTTTGTGTGTGTGTGTGTGTGTGTTGATCAAATGTCACTTAAGCTCTGGAGGAATGAAATCAGTCGCTTTGCACGTGAAGCAGTTACCAGCATGCTACTATGAAGTTACATGTTATTTGCAGATAGATTAGAATGGACTAAACTCTTACTGCAAGTATGATCCAATAATCTTAAGTAGTGGTCTTAAGTGGTCTTACGTAATATTGCATCAATTTGGATCTTATTGTACTACTTTCAGTGGACCCTGCGCTCCATGCAGGCGACACCATACTGCAGGTTTGCTCCTTAAATCATCAGTTTCTCCATTCACTTTTTTGAACATTAGTCCACCTTCACCCACCGAGGCATGTCGCAAATTTGAGTAAAGCCAAAGGAGGGTTTAATAATATTGTTTTCAGGATAAGTCCAGTGGAGAGTTATTTCCAAAATGGTCCCTCATGACATTATCAAAGAGCCACAGCACCATTTTTACAGAGAGTTACATTTCCTTTGTACTGCATCAATGCATTCTTCACTTCTAATGATTGAGAAAAGCCTCTCTGTGAGGCGAATTAGCAAACGGATGATCCATCTCTCTAGTTCCAACATTCCGCCACCGTTTTTCCTTCTCTCCTTCCCAAGGCTGCCGGTTATGTGGTCTGGGTGGACGTAGATAGAATGTGCGGTTCGACGCTCCAGGCTATGGCGGAAGCTGTAGAAAAAGCTGCAGCGGTGATCATCTGCATGTCAGAAGGGTATAAAGTGAGCCCAAATTGCAGGACAGGTAAACGCTGAACTTCTTCAGCATTTTTTTCTTCTTTAATTTATATTTCCATTCGCTATGATTGTGTACAGAATGGTACCAACGTTTTGCTTTTGTTACCGATGATGTTGCACTGTTTCTCGGTGGATCACTTAATTCAACATCTGCAACATTCGCATATAGCTGATGTCCAGTGACTCCAGTCATGCCATGGTGAGACC
>VJOZ01035187.1:0-13667 GCA_009801055.1 Stichopus horrens
ATTGTGGTGGTGGTGATGATGATGCGGATGATGGTGCTGATATTATTATTGATACGTTATCTTGTGTATCTAAAGAATAGCTCTTCTTAATATCAATGTTTACCTTTTATTTATCAGGATGGCTAACCGAACTCAGCGAAAGGACAAACAAACTATACACATTTACTAATGGAACGCTAGCTGGCGGCCCTAACAACAAGACCCGGTATATCACATCTCTATACTACACGTTAAGCAGCCTAACGAGTATAGGATTTGGTAATGTGTCGGCCAATACAAATGCAGAGAAGATCTTCACCATAATCATCATGTTAATTGGAGGTATGTTTTGAACGTCACTTTCTTTAAATTTTACATCATGTTTCGTCATAGAAACTGTATTACATACATAACCAGAACGCTGGATTATTTCAAGTGTGTTAAACAATAGATCGACGCTGTTAGAAGGTGAAGCTTGAAATGACTACGAGAAGGATTAAACGTGATAGCTCTCGATTCCACAGTTTGCCAGTAGAACAACCGTATTTGGTTTGTGAGGATGAGAGGACCTGTTGACAACAGCTTTACTGCAGACAATGGCCCTAACGCTTTCTAGGCACAATATAAACGGTTAAACACTTTATGCACTGATACACGCTAGAGTGAGGCACAGTGCTAAGACTGTATCGACAGATCAGTGAAGAAGTATCTTTTAGTTAAACAGATTTTCGCAGATCGACTATCTTCACTAAATGTTTCCCATTCTCACTCTGAATACATAGCACACATAGGGCTGTAGCCTATCTATTGTGCTCGGTTACGGGCGGCACCGTCCACTATACTTACAATCCCCCCCCCCCCCNNTCATAAAACACATGAAAATGACAAATTTTCTAAAACTGCTTACCTTCTTTAGAACACCATTTAAATGTGTCATTAAACCATGATTTCCATAACAGAAAAGACTGGAAAATATTGCTGGTAAAATAATCATGTAAATCAAACAAAGCCCGCATATCGAAACTAGGCCTACACGCAACGTTGCATTTGGTAGGCCTATAAAAAGACTATACGCAATACACAACAAACACTGCCAAGTGCGGTACAGCAAGTACAAGAGTCAATATAAATAAGATGTAAAAATGACTAGAAACAAGCCTTGAGTTTCGAGTGGCTTCGCCAACTCGACCCCGACCAGAGACCCTTAACCGGACCCCTGGACTCCAGACAGCTAGGTGCGAGACGCCTTTATCTTTCCTCCTCCTCCTTCCTACCGTTCGTGGTATGTAATTTGTTACCTCTAAAATTGGGCAAGTTACAACCCCTGCATCGTACCTACGTAGAGCAGGGATGCGCAATTATGATAATACTTACTAATGAAAGCTACATTTTCCCTGTGTCTTGAGTTCACGGATTCCCGCCAACGCTGACTTCGGCAGACGGACGCGTGGGTTTCTTTGAACTGAATGATATTTAAAGGTCACATCAAACGCTTCAAAATACGACATTGAGCCGAAAGAGTCTCTTTTTTATTTATCTGTTTTTTAGAGTCAGCATGGAAGAGACTTGTGTAAAGATCAAATGATGGATCATAAAAACAAACCATTAAATCAATACTCGTAACATTAACTTCAATCAAACCATGTGTTACTTTAGTGTTAATCTCTTAGAGGCATATCGGTTTCCATGTGAATTAAGTGTGTTGGCTGCAATTCTTCCTATTGAAACTCAAGCCCTCATTTGGTGTCAATTGTGAAATATTTACCGTTGCTTCAGTTTTAGGCAAACATGATCAGGGTGCTCGAAGAAAGGGCAATATAATCGTTGATAAATAAAGTAAGTTAACATCAAAACGAGTCAAATTACCCATAACTTGACTTACGACAGCATAAATCAGTTTTTTCTTCTCATTTCATTTTCTTCCCCTTTTTTCCTACACTTTTGGATTCATCCATATCCAAGTCTATTTTCTATCAAGTCGATGCATACAGTTCGTCTATTGAAATGTTGTCAAAGTTTTTTTTTTTTTTTTCTTTGTTTTACTNNTTTTTTTTTTTTTTTTATCGCTCAAGGACTCATACCGCCACAGCAACTTTCATGTAGAGTATACAGGTTAATTTACCCATCAACTATTGTTCAGGGATTCACGTGTCTGGAGGAGAAATATATTGACTGTCAATCGATAAATATCTACACTATGAATTATCTCGTTCTTGTGTTTTGCTACTATTTTTTTTTTTTTTAATATTTTGCCAGTACCTGAAGTTTTTTCTTAAAAGCTTGAGGGTGTGTCACTGCCATAGCTGACGAGTTTTGATACGTGTTTGCAATATCTACGTGAAACGATTTCATTTGTAGATTTAAATAATAATAATATCGCAACTAGAGAGTGAGTGAGTTCCGTTCAAGCAAACTCAGAAATGCTTATTTTAGTATGATGAGGTGAATTAAAAGAGCCACAAATTGGATCTTTTATTCGAATATTATGTAGACTACATGAATATTCAGTTATTATACCTTTTCGAATGATAATTTTTAGTTAAAGCTCTCCAAATGATTTTGTATTCTGTTTGTTTAATTGAAACACGCTTTCGTCCCTTCAGCTTTGGGTCACGCCGCAATATTTGGTAACGTCACTGCCATCATCCAACGAATGTATTCGAGGAGGGCGCTCTACCACATGAAATTACGTGATCTGAAAGATTTTGTGAGGTCCCACCATCTCCCGCCAATTCTGAAAACACGGATGCAAGAATACTTCATGACGTCATATTCTGTTAATATGGGCATTGATACTACTGAAGTAAGTTTACGGTTTACATCTGGCGTCCGCCACCCCCAGATCCCGACACCCAAACCCTCCAAAAAAGGAAATGTAAATATTGTGAGAGTGGGATTTATTTGTAATGGGTAGGTGCAATTTACCGGGAACTGTGTCGTAATTACTGTTACCATAACTTTATTAACTGCTAACGTACATATGCAGTAGGATGTAATGGATCATTTAATAAAAAGGACGATTTATATTCACCCTTTCTTTTCTCTCTCGTCATGTCCTTCCATGAACAATGTTCACGACTGAAGCAACCGCATTTATTTTTCAGTGAAATTAAATTCGTAGAAAGAGTCATTTTTTTCTTCTTCCATGAAAAGTCGTGCATACTGGAAGTCATGTGGCTAGTCTGATGAGATATTCGATTCTGCGTTAGCTAGGTAAACTGTGAGAGGCAAAAGAAAAAATGAATGCCAGAGGATGTACGCAGTCTGTAAGGAATGCCCGGGATAGCATTTAAGTGTATAATAACAATGATCATGCACGCATCTCGTTGAAAAACAGGATTGGAGAGCCAGATTTTTTTTTTCTTTTTAGAAAATTAGACAAATAGTGATGTAAAAGTTAACCTCGAAGTAGAATCAAGAAGATTAGATAACCATCTAGTCACATTTTGGGATGATCTAAGTTCTTTTCGGGTATTTAACTATTTTACATTCTTTCCAGATGCTGCACACCTTCCCAGAGGAACTCAGAGCAGATATCACGATGCATCTGAACAAGGAGTTCCTTAATTTACCTATATTCGCTGATGCCAGCCAAGGTTGCCTTCGGTAATATTTCGTGTAAAGTGACTCTTTGTCTTATCACAAAAGACCAAAGTATAAGCCTGACAAAACCTTGATATATAGAGGATTGTGAACCCTATTTTTCACGTCACCTAATCTCCACGTGCTTACCCATGCTGCTGAGGGACTGTGTGTGAAACCTTCCAATCACCAACGGACATGAACTAGAAACCATCTCATATACGAAATTTTTCATTTTCATTTTATATTTTTAGCCCTGAAGCCATTTTACTGACTTACATTTCCATTACTCAGTGCTTTTGATGAAAAAAATAATCTTTCAAACGGAAAGATGTATAAAGATAGCCATTTTCGTGAAGTTATAGATTTCTTTGTGAAACCTTTATTTGCCAGCTTCGTCATCGTCTGGCAGCTTAACCAACTGCGAAATGTGCAGTAAATGTCATCACGCGTACACTTATATTACAGCCGCATGTCATCATGGATATACACTTATACTATAGCTGCATGTAATGTGTGATAGACCCTTCATATGGCACTGAGTATGTAATACACCCACTCGGTATGGTGAAAATTGTGCTCGATTCTTATTGTGTAGATGGTTGCTCGGCTATTTATAGTGTGGATGGCACCATATTTGCGTCATAGTTTAGATGGTAGAATAATCTGATATTATATGCATCGGTTTACTACTATCTCGTGAAGTGTGGACGGTATACTAGCTGCGTACAGTGAAGATTGTACACTAGCTAGTGTGCACAGTGAAGATGCACACTTGCTCTTTACACTAGAAGTTACTCTAGCTGCATGTGGAGTTACACTAGCTGCATGTGCATATCGTGGAGGGTACACTAGCATTGTATAGTGTAAATGGTACACTCGCTGTGTGTAGTGTATCTAGTACATAGGCCTAGTCTGAATATAGTGTACACTGCGCTTTATGTGTTATTGCGTAGCTTGTACACCACATACATACAGTGTAGGTGATATGCTGTGTATATTGTTGCTTATACACAATTTGTGTATAACGTATAAGTAGATGGCTTACTGTATGTGTGTAATAGCATAGCAGTCTTGCACATAAGGATTTGATCAATAATTATGAACTTAGATAAGAGACCCTTACATTAAGTAAGCCATGTTATCTGACACAATGCATATGTTATGGTTTTATACATTAGGTCGTTGTCTCTTCGAATCAAGACCAGTTTTTGTGCGCCAGGAGAGTACATTATTCACCAGGGAGACTCCTTAAATGTCGTTTACTTCTTACTCAATGGCTCTATGGAGATTTTGAGACAAGGCATGGTGGTCGCCATTTTAGGTTTGTGTACATTTTTAACATGAAATTTGTACCTTTTTACTGATCAATGTAATCCAACAGTGATTGTTTGTTTTCATGAACGTATGTATCGTTGCGAATGCTCTGCAAGGAATCTCTGTAAAGGCTGTATATCCGTCTCCCAAGTAAGTACTAGGTATGCCTTTTTTGACAACAGTGAACTTTTATTGATATTATATTATCGTTGTAAGATTGCATTTCATTTGAGACCCCCCCCACTGTGAGAAGTTTGTACCCTTTTAGATATTTACCCCCTAACTGTGAGATGGTTGTCATTTAACGCAGTGCTCCTTCCTGTGCAGTGGGTTCATGCACACGTCACGTGCAAACTTCCTTTGATAAACACAAGCAATTGTTACACTATCGCGTATTAGATACATACATTGTTGAATGCGAACATGTTGCCTGTTAATATTTACTCCAGGCACGTCTCATATTTCAAACTAATTGTAATGAAAAATTGTCCTTAACCGAGATAAGATTATTAATACGTATTTTATGATGTAAAAATTGTAATGAGCAATATACCTGTGCCATAAACATCAGGCATATATCTTTTTACTTTAAAACAAAATGCTTATAGCTTTTGCTCCAATTTTTGTTCTGCTCTTAGCAGGAAAAAAATATTTTCCAGTGTTGCGTAAATATGATAATTTCAACATTAGACTGGGAAGTAGCAAGTCATTTCCCGTGTACATATGTGCTTGCCCGCATCGTATGCAAATAGGCTAACAGCGTGTGTGGCTTATTCATCCTTTTGTGTCATTACTTGTTACAATGCAGAGACGTAAATATACATATAAAAGCTCATAGCATTAAATTTATGAATAAATACAGAGGAAATGTACAGAAAATCAAACCTGAGAATTATAATGCAAATAGGTTATGAGCCGTATTAGCCTGTACATGCTGAGAACTGTACTCGTTTGTACTGTATACTGAAAGGCAATAGGTACACTGGTGTCAGCCATGATATACACAAACACTTGTAGAACAGTACAGAACGCACAAAAATGTTACAATTAAGTTCGGTGCGGTAAATCTGAACGACACACTGTATACCGAAATGGTAAACGACATCACGCGTTCCCATGGCAACCGATTAATGATTTGAATGGCATTATATTGTAATCGACAAAGTATAGGGATGCATGATATTAACGTTTAATCGAACAGGGAGAAAAACAGTGTTCGATCATTATTGTACATTCTTCGTGTACGATCGAAAACAAATATTTGGATTGCTTCAGTGTTATACAATCACCAACCGGTCGCCGTGGAGTCGTCGTTTTGGTTACCTAGAGATTATTTTGCCTGCTTGTAGTTGTAGAATACCGACGTCATAATTACATAGAAAGTGTTTTGACCTTCTTAATTGCCAAAGAAAAGCTAGTCTTATGTTAGTTTTTTTTTTTAGTATGACCTGTATGCAATATAACCAGACTGATTTTGAATGCCATGTAGCCTTAAAAATATAGTTGACAATAAGCAATTTTTGATTAAGATTAAACAAGACAAAAGAACGAAGAGTTTGCTTCCTTGTAGAAAGCAAACTTTGCATCATGTTATACATATTTTTATGTTGTTGTAAAAATAATTTGACATAAGTTTAAGTATGTAATCAGATGTTCTGTCGCCATGTTGTAAATATTGATCTAAACGCATATCACTGAAGTTGTTTTAAGGATTATTTTTATATTTCTCTAAAGGACGTTTGATAATATAGAACCTACAGCCAATGCAGACTGAAGAACGTGCTGAATGTAGCGTACACATGGATGTTATATGCATATCATCCATCAGCTCATAATTAAACATAAAATTGTTCTCAATCTCCTTATTTGTTCATGTTGTTGCTGATTTTTTTTTTTTTTTTCAGGTAAAGGAGATTTATTTGGATGTGATCTAAACGACGCAGATGCAATCATCCAATCAACGGGAGATATCCATGCATTAACCTACTGTGACCTTCAAAGCATTTCAAGGTATAGCTCAGAGTGCATGCATGTGTGGACTGTGCTTCTAATATATCAGTATAGAATGAATGCGATTTGGTATATCGGTAACTGACAAAAGTCAATGAAAAAAAAATATTCACAGATATTATCTCAAATTATTTTTTCAGACATTAAATCAAAATTTTGACTGAAGAACTGACAACGTGGCTATCGCTGAGGATTACCGCCCCACAGAAATTGCAATAACGATTTGAAAATTTTGACAAAAAAAAAGGATCTTATTTGGAAATCTAACATATACTGAGCCATCACACATGCGCAAGCTGCCACATCGTTATATTCAGTCATTTTTGTTAGCGGTAAATCTTTGGTACACACATCTTCCAGTGGTAAACCTTCAACGCATTAATCATTCACCTGAACTTTTTTTTTCTCATCGCTTTATGCGATGGATATGGATTAGCCCCCCCCTCCAGCACATCCCCNNCCCCCCCCCCCACCTTCAAAGTGAACTCTTTAAGGTTTTCAAGAAGTAAAGCTATCTGTCTTGTTAATGACTTCCTGGTTTTCTTTTTTTTTATCTTAAGCATAAAAAAAAGCAGGTCTTAAAGAATTATTTCCAGCACGTGTTATGCATCTCACAGAATACGTCAGAGGACGTTTGGAGTGCAACTTGACAAATCTGTATAACGGATTTATTTTTTAGTTGATTTTCAACTACTATAGCTTACCTTGAGAGAAAGATAAATTTTGTAGCTAATTATGCAATAGTCCACCCACTGTCTGTGAGTTGCTTGCGCGTACAAGTCAACTATCAGTCACAACCGCCATCGATCCCCAGTGAACAATACCGTAAAATAAAATGCGGAAGTGATGTAGCGAATTCCTAGGCGCTCGATTTATGAGACGATTTGTTGTCTTTAACTCAATGACTCCTCTAATTTACCTTCTTTTATTATTGACTAATAAATCTTATTTAGGCTAATTTCTAGGTAGTTAATCTTATTCGTTCTAATAACTGCTGAGTAAATCTGATTTGATTAATGTATGACTGATTAATCGTTCTTATGTTAACTTTGTGACATGGTTAATCTTACCTTAATTATTTACTCATTTTTCTTTCTTTTGTTTTTGTCTTTTGTTTTATATTATTTTCTTTTTTATATTTTTTCACAGAGATTTAAAAACAATCAAAGGAAGTGAGCTCTTCAAATAGATTTATTAATGTGTTAAAGTGATTCTAAAACAACAAACAACAAAATGTAAATAACATAGAAGGAAAAACAAGGGACATGAATATATCTGTACAAAACTAACAAAGAGAAAAATTTTAAATGTATGTCAGTTTGGAAGACTGAGGTATTTGCAGTCCGTAGATGCATCGTAAGAAAGCGATTGCGTGTGAGGGGAAAGGAACCAGCCCGTGGGTGGGGAGAGGATCGAGCCCGTGGCTATGGGGTGACCTGGAGTCTACATAATGGTATACTAGATTACTCTTCTCATTACAACCTTAACTGTGTGGTTATTATGACTTGATTCTATTTCTTTTTGTTCGAACTGCACAAATTCGTCGGAGAATAACTGAAAAAGTAGTCAAATGGAAATAGGGGTGTTTAAAATATACCAACAAGTCATACAAAGAAAATAGGTTTAATGATTATTAAACCATTCAGTCTCATCAATAAGTATCTGCAAGAGCTTATCTCCTTCGATCATTATGCATGTGATGAGTTACGGAAGATGCGACAACGGAAGGTGAACAAATTATTGCTGGGCAACAAATAACTTAATTTCTATCTGTGAGAAACTTACTTCTTTGAAAGAAGCCCACTGTCCTTCCTTACTCTGAATAATCTTTCATTCTTTGTCCGTAAACATTGGTTTTAAAAATATGGTTGTTTTCTGGGAAACAAACTCCTTATCTCCCTTAAACTTATAAAAGAGACTTAGACTTCCCAACATACACACACACACCCACATATACTCCATTACTTTGTTATTTTTATTTATTGCGCCCCTTTATCAAACCACCTGTTGCAGTAAGTAACATCATTACTATCCTCTTCGCTTTCCGGGGATGTCCAATAAAACGGAATGTTCCTGAAAATAGGCTCTCTTAAACACAAACAGTTACATTAAAAGCAATAAGTTTTATAAATTGACATATTTGTTTTATCTTCATCTGTCCACAAACTCCTACATTGCTTCCGTAACTAATCCTGTTTTACCCCAGGGACTGAGCATAAGACATCTAGGAATTAAGAGCGAGATTTACCAGAAATATTATTGAAGGTTTGAGATTGCTTTCTCCAAGTTAACAGTGACGCCATCAATTTTTACTTCACTTTGTCTTTTTATATGACGCATTACATCGATTTCCTGTAAAGTCTGGCCTATTAAGCTTGCTATTTTTTGTATTTAATTATGGTCACAAAGTCAAATTACCATGAGAGTAATTGCACAATAAATGTGAGGGATATTTATTTATATCTGTTATCAGGATTATATTGTCCTTCCTGTTCGTTTATTTATTTAATTTTTTTTTCGTGTTGCGTTTATCTCATTTTTTACAGACAAGAACTGATGGAAGTGCTTTCTTGCTATCCTGAATATCAACAAAAATTCCAGACAGAGATAGCCAGGGACCTGACATTTAACCTGAGAGAAGGTTCAGACGCAGATGTAAGTTAGATTGTTTGATTATTAAACTGTTTTTGTCTTTCCTTGTATTTGAGAAATTTCGTTAATTGTTGGCATAGTTGCTCCTCGCATGATTTGAATACTTTACACTGATTAGCCACGCCTTCGTTGCCATAAGCGATATCAAGTTCATATGAAGTCAAACATTTTGGATTTCTCTTTTTCGAAATAGGAAGAAAGATACACTTATTGTGAGGGCGCCCTTAGTGGCAGACCGGTTCAACTGACTTCAATCTCTGAGATGCAAGATGAAGAAGACGACAGCAGTGAAGAAGATGAACAACAAAAAGAGAACGGTGCTAAGGAGAATTGTACATTTAACATGGAAGATAACAAACCACATATGTTACTAGAGGCTACAAACTCTGTCGGAAATTCACTTCCACCTGATCTTAGTCCAAGGTGAGAAAAAAAAATAAAAATTGTAGTTCACCATTTGTTCCAGTACTTTTAGTACATTGAAAACTATTTGGAGCCAATCTTTTGGAAGCTCACTTCCTCAAGAAACAAAGGCATTTCGTATTAGCTACCATCATTCATGAGTTAGTTACAAGACAAGGAGGATTACACATCCACATATCTAGCTCATCATAAACAAAGAATGGAAAGAAAAGGTGTGACCAGAAACGACATTATGATAAACACCAAAAATTCTGGCACCGTGACGTCATTAATAGTACAATGTCGTGCCACATTGATATGTCTAAAAATTGCCGATACAATACAGAGACTTTTAAAGAGAAACCTTGAGTTGTTTCACGAAATTCACAATTATTTTCTAAATTTGTCAAGGTTCCTTCACGTAAGTATGACAAGTGGTCAAACTAGAGAAGCCCCCATGTGTCACATGCAAATTAAATATATTTTATTTGGTTTTGATAGAAAAAATAAATCATGACCAGACACACATGATCACTTATTCACATGCACACGGCCAGTACGATTCAGGGTCAAAAAGTCAAATGTTTTGACAGTTTTCCTTAATCGGTGTGAAACGTGAGTAATTACGCTAATGATAGGCATTATAGGCATTGTAGAGTGGTTGTATCCTTCAAAATCTCCTAATGTTTGTCTATGCACTCAATAGGCCGCTTTGAATCAGATTAACTGATTTAAAGCCAAATATGGCGTTTGTTTCACAGAAGATAACCATATTTTTAAACCATGTTAGTGGACACAGAATGATAGATTATTCAAAACAAAGGAAGGACAGTAGTCTTCTTTTCAAGAAAGATAGAAATTCAGTCATTTGTTCACCCAAACTTTTAAAAATTCAAATGATGCATCTTCCATTGCTTATCACATACATAATGTTCTGAGGAGATGAGGTTTTTGCAGATGTTTCCTGATAAGATTGAATGGTTTAACAATGATTCAAGCTATTTTCTTTGTATGTCGAGTTGGTGTATTCTAAACGCCCTATTTCCCTTTAAGATTAATGATTAAAGCCGAATCAGATCAGTTGGCCAATTAATCCATATTCATTTACCGCTCGACTGTAACTCTGTTACTTCCAAGATTAGCACACTGGATGTATAACATTTGGCTAGGAATTGTATTTGAGTTAGGGTGCAGTGAACGTGAACTGTGGTCATCCCGTACCTTTTGTCACCGTTGATGGAGGAGTTTTATTTGTTATGTAAATTGATCTCGATATCAGGATCAGATCGCCATGTCTGTCAACATCAATATGGGAGCATCAGCATCTGATCCAGCCTTGATCTTGACCTCAGAATGATATAGTGATATCAATATTTAATCTCAAGTATAACGTGTTCTATATCAATAATCCAGTAGGTAGGTTGGTTTGATCACTGCACATCTTGCTGTAGTGAACTGTGACGTCATATGAATGACGTCAAGTTGACCGTGACTTTTGTTGTCATAGGAACGAGAGTCAGAAGGGGCTACATACAATCAAATTTTGATAAACTCTTTTAGACCTACTTGTTCCCCTCACACACCTTGCGGAAGTGCAATCATTCCTCAAGATTAAGCATTTGAGTACCTTGAAAGTGAACAAAAAAGCAAGTAAAATTTGTTAAATAATTCGAGCTTTCACTTATTTTCTTATTTCGGCAGGAGTATCGTCGTCAATTGTCTCAGTTACGAAAATTTTCCAAAATATCTGTTTTCTTACAAATGGCGCCCTTTTCCCTAATATTTTACTTAAAAAGATTACTGCAGATAGCCCTGCTGTTAGTCCTGATTTTGAAAGTTTTTAGCTCACGGTTTTATCAATATTCTGGAACGGAAATTATTTGCCACTTTCAGTTATATCGCTGATGACGTTTGGTACATTGCTTGACAGTTTCTTGTGACTGAGCTATACCAACATTAGAGGAAAAGTCTAAAGTCTAGTGTCGATCGATATGAAAACGCCTGACCTTTATTACACCAAATCATTGACAAACTTTGATCTGCTTAGCAAAATATTTCTGTATGACAGTTCAGGGTCTGATCCAGGATACGTAGCCACCCCTCCCCACCCTCCCCCTACCTTATTTGTATTTTTTGGCCTTTTGATTTTACAGTGGAAGAAAATTTTTGGCTTCATAGGACACTAATTGTTTCACCAGATTGCATCCGATTCTGCCTACACCAGTACTTGTTGTCAGTTTTAACCCCACCTTTATTTATCTAAAATTCAATTTCAGAAGACACTTGCCTTTTGTCCGCTGACCCAGGATCACTGTGTTGTTTTTTGGGTGTTTTTTTTTATCTATGCAACTCAAAGCAGTTGATATAAATGGCATGATTAACCTGTATTTTTAGCCAGTTTTACTTTTCTGTTACATTTTCAGGGTTGTGGATGGTGTTGAGGACAATACATCGAATTGCCCGCGAAGGAATACTTTTGATTTTACAACAGAAACACCAAAATCTAGAAATACTCACCAAAGTGTCAGAAACCGAAGTCTATCGCTCAATCCCAGTAAAACGCCCTCTAATTATTTTGGCCAGCCCAGCGACGGACGTTTAAAATCGAGCTACACAGCTCCTCAACTATCGCAAGGTACAATATTACTTAGGTCTGCATAGATGTTACCATTAATTTTAAGTTCATTCAAAGTTTGGTACATTTATGGTATGAAGTATTACAGTATCCAAGTTAACGAACAAGGAGAACGTAAATTAAACATATCGAATAGGAAGTTCATGATTAACTACGTCAAAAGTTCAAAAAAAAAAACAAAGGAAATTAACTAATGCGTCTGATGTATTGCTATACTTTTAATTTTGTTTGTTGAGTTCGTTTGTTGAATTTGTTGAATTTTCATAAGGAAATCGATTAAACGTTATTCCTAACAATTTTTATATTAAATTAAGGTAATTTGGACTTTTTCCCCCTGTGAATTTCAGACATTTTTTCACTGAATTTTGAAAGAACAGAGAGTAATCTATACACGCCTGGCAGTAAAGCATTCTGGATGATCAAATGAAATGAAATACTTTGAACAATTTTTTTTTTCAGTTTTCAGACCTCCCACCATTACGAACATGAAAGCTTCAGTTATATTCCTTCCTGGCTGGTTTTTGAATTAGACACATGACAATTTACCAACATTAAGTATATCAGAAACTAAAAACTATTTTTTGTTGGGTTGGGTTTTTATGTCTTGCTTTGCTACTATAATATTTCCTTCTTTTTTTTTGTGTAATATCCAATTCCTTCTTCATATATCCAGGCGTGTTTGTCATCATAAATTGCTGACTTTAATTTACTTATTTTTGGGTATTCGCAGCTTCTTTCGGGTTTGCCTTTCTTGTAATTATTGATGCGTGCTCACATATCGCTTCTGTTTTTGTAATTATCAGTTTTTGTAGTAAAAATTGCTTAATTGTTCAAAGGAGTCGGAAAAAAACAAACGTCACGGGATAGTAGCGATATACAGTCCAAAGGCTTGGCTAGTGATGCAAAATTTGTCGTCATAGCAACCGTTGCAAACAAAACATTCATATATTTTATCCATTCATTTTAGAAACTGGTTCCCGCTCAACCATTGATTCACTCTGTACAGAAGAACTCAGAAATGAGATTGAACATACGAGGAACAGCGTAGAAAGATTAGATAGACAGGTATGTACTGACGCCGACCACCCCC
>VJOZ01035190.1:0-14012 GCA_009801055.1 Stichopus horrens
TGTCAGATGGCAGTGACTACAGCTGGCATTGCGCTTGTTCCATTTAAGTTTCTGTGGTAGTTCACCGACTTTTATTAAATTTATTTTGTACTTAGACATCACCAATGTTATGATATATTAAACATCAAATCTGTCAAAGAATCAAAACTATGAGCAAATGGGACATTTTGTTTCCATGTTTGGATCTAAATTAACTTTGTCAATTAATTTCTTTCCTGCTGTCTTTTTTTTTTAGCTCATACCAGTATCCATGGATTTGTATGAGACTTGGACACATACAGTGCTTCTTAGGTGCTGGGCAATTTGGGATGTATAACAAATATTGCATTCAAGGTCAGATATGGACAGTGTCATCCAATTTGTTTTCAAATTCCTGCAAAAGGCTACGTCTCCTATAGGTGCTCTTGTACATTGCTGATGGTTTGCCACAATTATAGTCTGTTAGTGATACCTTCAGAATGTTCAGGAATCACTAGTCCAAGGTCCCATGTGAACCTTGTGGCCCATTTTATGAAAGTCTGCGAAATGCTTTTCATCCTACAAATTCTTTTGCACACTGGTCATGGAATTGTTATAATGATACTCATTTGAGGTACCTTCAGGATGTTCAGGAATGTTCGGCCCAAGGCGGGTCCTAGGTTTCATCTTTCAAAATATTTCAAAATGCTTAATAAATAAGTTGTACTTTACATATTCTTTAAAGTATAATAACATATCGAGCCTGATCTGAATGACTATCTGTAATACTGAAACTATTGGAAAGTGAACTAAATCAAGAGAGTAAAAGTTAATTGTGGTAAAATTTGATCAGCCATTCTTTCCATAATGGCTCAACCACGGTCTGGAATATTGATTTAAAAACATTGTATCAGGAATTTAGAAAGGTGCATTTTCATAAGTGCTATTTTGTGACATAGCAGATGACCCCACCTGATGATGTGGCTACACCCTAACCTCAACCTGTACAGCTTTACCCTAACCTCAACACTGTTCAGGTATACCCTAACCTCAACACTGTTCAGGTATATCCTAACCTCAACACTGTTTAGGTATACCATAACCTCGACACTGTTCAGCTATACCCTAACCTCATCACTATTCAGCTATACCCTAACCTCAACACTTTTCAGCTCTACCCTAACCTCAACACTGCTCAGCTATACCCTAACCTCAACACTGTTCAGCTAAACCTTAACCTCAACACTGTTCTAAGATACAAGCCTCATTTCTTGTCATGACAATATTATGGGTTAGCATCAATCAGTAAACTTTATACACTGATATGGGCAGATCATGTGTTGAGTAGTTCCTCCAGGTATTCAATCCATGGTTAATTCATTTTCCATTTTCCTGTTACATTCCATTTCACAACTTTTTTGTGGCTTTTAACTTTTATGTGGCTTTATAATGACTTATAAAATGGTTGAGGTTAGGATTGTTCCTGTGGTCAATATTGCCATAATCTGAATTGAATATTTCTTATTGTTCTCTCATGACTGCAAGCTTTCTTTTTTCTTCATTATTCATCATGTTAAAATTGAAACAATGTATAAATTGTTGGAGTGCAACACTTATTGCTCATTACTGGTCAGTTGCTAACTCTGCGACCACATCTGAAGTCCCCACCTGTAGATATTGATGTAATCCATATTCTCCAATAGAAATCTGGATAAATGATCAGCTGGATTAATTGTGGTATCAAAGGACTGGCACAGAATTAAGGTGACCCGGACTATGGAAGCCGCTTTAACTGAGACATCTTTAACATTCACGAAAACCATGCCCGCAATGGCATTGACTGATTGTGTGTTTGAATATTCTCTTCTCAAGATTTTCATTACACACCTGTCACCTGATCTTAGGTGTCTAAATGTTACCTCTCTCTTTCTTTTCCCTAAAGATCTTAATTTATGTTTGAGGTTTCACTAGCCTTTTAAATTCCAGAGCTGCTAAGAACAAACCCATCATTCCCGCATCAGTAATAGTAATGGAAGCATTTCATCGTCGCCACTATTATATGGCCAAATATTGAGTGGTTCAAAGTACTCCATCTCACAAATGCATGCTGTAGTTGAGCTTTTTCTTTTACAATTAGTTTCTGAAGCCTTTATTTTCAGAATGACGTCAAAGTAGAGGCACTTAGGTGGCTACCTATCCACCTAAGAATGACAAAAAAAAAGTGCATGTTTTCGGCCTGCTTTGCTGGAAGTAAATGTAGTTTGGATTGATACTGAAAACAAAAATTAGAGTGACTTTTAGCTGATATGAATAATAAGAATCAAAACCTACATTGAAAAACAACCATATTGATTAGAATGGCTCTGAGATTGGAGTTAATGTAATACTGATGAGATTGAATTAGCATTTCAGAATTACAGCGGATGAAGAGTTCCTTAACATGTTACAGAAAAGAGACAGAAATAGCGACTAGAAGTAGAGCTTCTTGACTTCTGTCACGTTTTAATATCAGTATTATCAATGTGCTTTTACTTTCATCTTCTGAGTTTAGCAAATCTGTTACATGCTGTATGCTATCCACAAAAGAATAACAACTTTCACTAATGTACCAGTGTTATTGAGATACAACACTCTGTAAAGATGGTTCCTCATGCAATATTAATTTTGTGCAATCACACCAACTGGATGGACAACTTAAACTTACTTTCAACCATGAGACATTTGTAAAGCCTGTCTTCTCTCTCCAGTTCCCATTAATCACATGTATATGTAATTTTTTTTTTTTTTTTGTTGTCTACAGTGGGGTCATAGGACAGTTCCCTCGGGGTCAACTTATCACTGCCTAAGTAAATGTGATAATATGGGCTCCTCATTTCCTAATTTTCACTGGTGATAGAGAATAGTGAAATGCTGGATTAAAATTAGTATAAAAAAGGTTAGACCTTTAGCAATTTTGAAGTCGTAGTAAGAATGAATCAATTGTCCAGTATTACTGTGTCATATTTGTGATTATATAAATATATAAATATCAACATTTTGTATTCATTCTGATGTGACTGGTGTGAAATAAATCACAATGCTATGAAAATACCATCTATTAGTTTCTCTCACCTTTTTGGTTTTGATAATAACTGTATCCTTTGGTATCAAGCAGGTGTGTGTATGGGTGTGTAAGGGTGTGTGTGTATGTATGTCTGTAAACCTTGTTAATACAAGTATCTCAAGAAGGGAAGTTTGGACAAATTTCATATGAGGTAAGTAGGTGTACCACATAATGTTCAAAAGTCCTATTGTTTTGGTGGATGTTAGAAGGTCATTTAGGGTCAACGGGGTCAAATTGTGAAAACTTTGTGAACACGATATCTCAAGAAGGGAAGCTTGGGCAAGTGTCATATTTAGCATGTAGATGTATCGCATTGAGTACAACTACCCTATCTTTCTTTGTGGAGGTTAAAGATCAACAGGGGTCAAAGTGTAGAAATCTTGTAAATACAACATCACAAGAAGGAAAGCTTGGACACATGTGACATTTGGTATGTAGGTGTACCACATTGCAAACAAGATCCCTAGTGGAGATCAAAGATCATTTGGGGTCAAGAAGAGTCAAATAGAGCATCGGAAACATAATAGAAAGGAAAGCTTGAAAAAATCCTGTAATTAGTATTTAGGTGTGTTCAATTCAGTGCAAGGATGATATTGTCTTTGGTGAAGGTCAACATTTTTGTTTATTTTACTGGGCACTACGTTACCTCACACCCTAAGAATAAACACCCTAAGAATAAATGTAGCCTAAATTATTTTTCAACTAAATTTATTTTGAGAGTCGAAATATCATGGGGGACAACCACTCCCCTTCCCATCATGGCGACGCCACATCTAACTGTCATGTCAATCAGGACTGTAGCTAAGGGTCATATCTTTAGGAGGTGTGAAAATCCCAAATTCGGACTGACTTTAAGTTTTTTTCATTTCAAAGTGGACAGTTTCAGAAACCACAAAGAACGCTTCAGGATGGAATCCAGAATTTGGTAACATCCTATTTACTTCGAAAAGTGATTGGGGTATATATAATGGTATCTGCCCATAGCAGGAATGTAATGAAATTGAGACAACCAACCACAATTTCTTGGAACGCCCAAAAGTAAGTTTCAACTGATGTGTGGCGTTCTACTAAGTCTACCCCTAAGATAATTCATTTGAATACATGAACATTAGATAGAGTTTATATCCGCCTCATGAATTCCTGCAATCCAGTGTCAAAGTGATGCGGTTAAACGTCTCCTGTCATCAGGGAATTATGCAACTCTGTAACGATTTGAAGGTATTTCATGTGCGTAGGCATTTGCGCGCATCTTGAGACTTCGCGCGGTCGGCTAGGTTACGCTGGTGTAATTAATAAGCTTGAACTTGGCATGTCGCCACGTGCTGACATGTTCAGATCGTTGATTCACGGCGGCCATTGTTGGATGGATAGTAACATAGTTCTCCATTGAACATAAGTTGCAACGCTTGTTGACATTTGAATAAAGTGAGGCTCTTCTTAAAATTTTCCTCTTCATTTTGAATTCCTTGCTAATATCTTTGAGACACCAAATTTGTTTTGACAATGCTGTTTGATTTCTATACCTTTCTTTATTGAATGACTGGTGGTGGTCTTGTCTTGAAACTTGTCCCTGTTAGACCTGCATATGTCTCCTTGCTGCCATCTGTTGTCACGGTGGCGTCATACACAATGTCAGCTGCTTTGCAATTTCCGTCTAATGGGCAATCGGTTTTATTTCTGCAGTTGCATGGGTTGATTTCAGGTTCGGGCATTGAATTCTTCAGGATTTTCTCATTATGTCCATCAACGATGATTTTACGTTTGGAATGCAACTGTAGGACAGTTTGAGAGTATTCCTATTGAAAATCTTCTGTAATGCGTGCCCTATAGGAAAGCTTTCTACAACTATTTTCAAGAATTTCCACCCTACGTTGTTTCTTTACCCTTAGATCAAATGGTGGGTAAAACCATGTAATGTTTGCCTGACTCAGTGTCTGCGTTTTGTTTCCTGTTTTAATTTGTATTTGAGTCGTGTCCACTATTTTCCAATACGTCCTGGTATTGCTGGATGGAGTCCCTGAATTCATGCACGTTCGATGAAATACTAAAAAGTATGTGATTGATGCCTTTTGGGATTGTCCAAATGCCCCCTCCCCGTGGTGATTACTCTTAGCATTCAGATACAGAGGGATGTAGCCTTGTTTAAGGTACGGTTTGAATGTACCGCGTGAAAGATCGAATGTGGCGTCAAGGAAGTTGACAAGTTTTTATTGTCTTCAGTTGTGATGCTATTGTTTTGTTTATTAACTGATAGTATCACTGAATTATGACAGGGAAGAATGCTAAAAAAGTACGTATCCAAGCAGACGACAGATAGAATGGGAGTGTTGCTTTAAGTTTCGAGTTGAATATAAATACTCGTTTCGACTAAATGTTCAGACCACATTCAGATTAAAATGTACACGTTTGATTAGGTTAAAATGACAAGGGTATTTAATTTCTGAGAGCTTAAAAATTAGCCTTCAACTTTAGGGTAGTACAGTACCTGGTGACTGGTAACACAGTTTTGGATCTCGGGTGGAGTCTGCACGTCTGGATTATTCTGCAACACTGTATTGCTCACTGTATGTGACCACAACGCTGGGATTGCTGGATATAGCATTACATATCGAAATTCCGGCTAAGTCCGCTCTCGTCATCGGATAGTTTCATATTCAATAGTGGTATGTAAAAGTATATACTTAAGAACGCTAGGACGACATGTGGACATGTAGAATGCGACTGGCAAATAACGTCCACTGATGGACCCAGATGAATGTTAAAACAGTGTCCCAGTATAGGAATGTCACAATAACAACGATTGTACACAGCGTGTACACTAGGCTGAAGGTAGGTGATGACCACAACTAGTACCCTCGACTTCTGCAGTGTAGGCAATACATGACTGCCACTCTATTGTACAGGCTAAATTACACAGACAACACATGCAACTGGTGGCGATGTCTTTTCACATCGGTGGAAGTATTCTTCGAAACCTCTCAATTGACGAGGTAAATAATTATACGAAAGTCATCATTTGCTAGGACTTTCTACACGACAATCTTCTGAAGAGCACCTGCTCATTGACATGATACTAAATATAGAAGACATTAAGGTACCATAAAGTACGTATTTAAGTCGAGAACTCTCTAGAATATCCTATATAGAAGATGGAAATTCCTGCACTACAAGGCTTCAGAGACCACATTACTTTTGCAACTTAGTGTGTAAGTCAATGGGGAAATTAAAGAGGCTCATTGAGTTGTTTTGTGAAATTCACTCAATTTTTCTAAACGGTCAAGTTTCACATACTTATGACAAACAGTCAAANNTTTTTGAAACTTTGTGACCAAACATTTTCATATTAGTACATTTACATGCACACAATCAGAGCAAGTAACGGTCAAAAATTCGAAAACTTTGACAGTTTTCATACAACTATTCGATGCGAAACTTGATTAATTATGCTAATTGTGAGTATTGTCGTGTGTTTGTATACTTCTAAATCACCACAATCTTCACTGATATCAACTCAATAGGTTTATACTACTCAAAGTTGGTACCCACAGCAGAGCATTCAAGCCTTTGTAAATGAATTGTCAATGGAGGTCCAGTGGTAAAGATGGTAACTTAAGTACCATGAAATTAAATATTTTACATTACCCTAATAATAGAACTTTTTTTACAATAGAACTTTATTTCATCAACTATGTCTTATCGTATACAAAAGGGATATGGGGAGGGTAGACTAATTCCGCCTCGGTGGAGAGGAGGAACAGCCATGAGATAGGAAGGGAAATGAGGAAAAAGCGATCAAGTTAACTGTCCTGCTTTGAAGGGAAAAACGAACAAACTCTTAATTTTGCCTTATCGTTAGATTATGAGCACCACGATTAAAAGAAACAGAGCCAAAAATATTTAATATTTAATCATGATTATTTCAAACAAACCGTGCCAAAAGTTAAATTGGTAATATACGAATGTAGAGGAAATTTGAGATATTGCATTTAGCCATTCCGAGGAGTGCTGAAAACACCAGAACTTTAACATGTAATGCCAGTGAGTGAAACATTGAAGTCAACGTTCTTTGAATTATGACTAACTTTAGTTATTAAAGTTTTATATACTTTTGACGCTGAGGACAGTGATGTGTCACGTTTTGTCATTACAGTAATGGCTGTAGACACACATAGGTGACTATCAAATGACAACTTTCAACTCTAATCCGACAGGAAACAGCGCAGGCATTGCTTGTCGCTTTCTATTGATTTAGATTTCGTGCGTTTGAAAATGTGTTTGCACATGGGAAATAAACTGTTATAATGGAAAACTTTAAGAGTATTATTTATCAATAGACGGGAATTTTGGAATTGTCTTCTCGGTGTTGAGAGAGAAAGAGAGAGTAGAATGAACTCTTACCCAACTTTTAAAGTACCTATCTGTAATCTTTCGCAATAATGTAACCAAAAGTTTTCTAATGCGAACAGCGCAAATAAAAAGTTATAAATCCTTGGACGTGTTGATTTGCCCTACGCTTACACCAAGCTATAAAGAGGGAATAGCTTCATTAGAAACAGGCCCTATATTATACTAAAGATAGCGTCAATGATGGTATGTTACAGCTTAACTGATTAGACTTAAGGCTGCTCGCTGTTATAAGCAAAAAAAAAAAAAAGAAGATGGAGAGAGCGATTGAAAGATGATTAAAAAAGGAGAAAAAAGTGCTGAATGACAAGATTGTGTTGCCAATAAGAAAAGGATACACGTCGATTGGTGGAGGGAGATTTAGAAGTATAGAAGAGGGCCTTTGTTAGTGAGAAACAGAGAGATACCGATAGCGGGACATAAAAAGAGAGAAATACATGACAGAGTAAAATGGGCCAGAGAAAAGTATGGAGTGGATTAAGACGATCGTTATGTAGAGAGACTGGAAGAGACAGATGAAAAAGAAGCTGCAGATGCAGACGAGATTGCAGGGATAGGGCAAACAGAAGAGGAATTTCAGAAAAAGTGAAAGTTTATTTAGCAGATTTTGGACAACTTTGATGTGGCCTACTAAGTACATTAAGTCTCACCAATAAACATTTGAAAATGCTTCAACCNNGAGTTAGAGAAGATGCATCATTTGAATTTTGAAGAGGTGAGTATTTTTTCTGGAGCAACAAACAACTCAATTTCTATCTGAGGGAAACTTATTTCTCAAAAAAGGCCACCGTCCTCCTTTATTTTCAATAATCTATCACCATAAATAAAGTAAGACCTGTTTCTGTAAGACAAACACCTTATTTAACTTTAAAGAGAGGGGAATGATGCAGTATGTTGTATGTGAAGAAGGATATATCATAGTCTAAGAATGCCAACTGAGGAAACGGGGCATCCAGTCAAAAGTTTTACGTACCTTGAACTTTTTGTACCGCTTTTGGTCGAAAAACATCACGTCTCACATCAAAGGACTCTTTGCGTCCTACAGGTCTGCAAGTTGTAGATACAGTATCCCAAGATTTACTAGTTGACCAAGAAGACACAAGTAACACATATATATGCTACGTAAAATGCTCATACAAAATATAACTCCAATTTGTTAAGACTTGTTGCGACCACATTCAAAGAAATGCATGGATTCTCTTTTGGCTTAATAAATTGACTAGTTTACTTTCTAAAGACCATTATAGCTAAGAAAACCAATTTTAACTGCGTTCGTGTACATTACACACAAGCATGAACACAATTCACAAACACAAATCGTACATTGTGCTTTACATTTTCAATGAATTTTCCGTATTGAAATTATTACTATTATTTGTTTTGCAAAGGGCTCGTTGTTTAACAAGAGCAGCCTAGCAGAATTACCTCATTTTTGTCAATTAAGGCGATATCTATAACTTGTAGCACCTTCATAGGCAGAGTTGTAGCTTAACAAATTTTAGTGCCGGGTTTTAGGCTAAGAAATCAGCCACTTTTGGTAGGGTTCAGGAACTTGCACCAAAGACCCTTCTGGATCCAGGGAAACGAGTCTATGGAGCAGCTTCCGGAACCCATGCAACCAAAGCAGTACTGTGAGAAAGCACTCGCAACTCTTCAAGTGCTGTAAGCTCAAAATGTCTCTTCTCCTGTCATATTTACTACGGTACATCTTGTGGAATTTGTGCGAGGCGGTAAAGCATACACAGATCGCAAATACCTGGCGGGAATTGCTAGTCTGGGGTAGGGCCACACGACGCTGCCCTTCGTAGTTACAGCCATGTTGATAGGAATAGCCATACAATGAAGAGGAGCAATCCCAAATTGTTATATAGTGTTTTTAATACGTCTTTTAATACGTTTATGAGCATATAAGCGCCATTCATGAGACGTTTTAGTTGATCTGTCTTTTTTCCTCGAAAAACTATATAAAGAATATGTGTCTACTAGAGAAAAAAATGAAATTGGTGTAAATTTAAAGCTTAATCAAGGCTGCACCGTGTATTAACTGCAGGATAATGCACTATCGGGGGTTAATCCCTGAGAGTGCATTATACTGCAGCTAATACACAGGTTCAAAGTTCATTATCCTTGTTCATACATACAAACGAGATTTTGATAAAAAGGACGAAAAAGAAAGGAACTTTGTTCTTAAATGACCGCATTTTTATTGAAAAGAAACACCAAGAAAAGGTGAACTAATTTACAGCATGTCAACAATATAGTGGGCGCAACGGAAAGTAATACCTAAAGTAAATGAATAACAATAACAATTGACATAGCAACAATGCCTGTTTGCTCCTATGTAGTGTACTTATGTATGCATGCTGTGTACCAGTGTACGTGTATTTACTGTGAAGTGCACGTACGAACTAACTCGGAGTACTTAGTTACTTACTTACAGAGCGTTGTACAGTACAGGGACTTGCTTTATGGAATTTACCCACTGATTAGACTGATTTGGGTAAAGACACTGACAGAAACATTGAATAGACAGTTCAAGGAAAGCTTGCACATATTTGATGTCTTACTCTCAGTTCTAACAGCAGCAGTAAGTGGAAGACTTGTTGTGTGCGGACCCTAATTTTCCTGTAAGTGTGAGAGTTCTTAGTAGGCTATGCAAAATTCCCTAACTAAGTTAGTTCAACAAAGAGAGAGGATTTCACATGGCCAAAACGTTACTGTCAAACATTGCTGTAAGATCACTTTATGTCTGATTTGTGATACTCTTGTTAATTCTTTTTGTGTTTATTTTTTTAAGCATAGAGGGCCTCTCAATGGGCCTAAATGACTTGCGCTATGCAGTTCTCTCTTCTTAAGAATATTAATCCGGTGGTTGTAGGAGACCCTCAAAAATATCGGAGATATTTATTGCACTACTTATATTACTCTTTACGATTTTATTGCGTAAGGAATTGTTTTTGAACATCTCATCAGAATTCGACAAAGAAAGAAGGCTAATTCTGGTAGGCTATTACACTTTTAAAGGTGTTCAAAATATACTGAAGAAGCTTTCACCTGACGCAATTCTGATATTGAGGTAAGATAAGTCTACGTCAGTAGAATTACTACTGACAGTACACTGTGCTGCTGTTATGTGCACTTACGAACATTTACATTTTACTTTTGAGCAGGTTTAGGAGGCGCGGCCTAGTTAACGTTAGAACGTCAAATCGAACGTTATTTCACAAGTAGTACAGTCGGTCCATTACTAGTAATACTGTGTTAGTCATAGTTTTGTGTAAGATATAGCAGAATGAAAACACACTGACGATCTACACTTTAATTGTATTCATCCGCCGGTGGTTGACCAGTTTTACCAACCATGCTTAACCAGTTGGGTTATCAGCGAATAACCCACGGCCACCTGACTGGAATGGGCCAATAGGAGTTGAGGATTCTTTCCGCGTATGTATGAAGACAGTTTAAACAAATTATTCCGTGCAACATATGTAACACTGAATTGTTTATAATTTTATTTTAAGACAGAGAACTCTGTATACGATAACATACGAATACTTAATATTATGCTACGTTCATGTCAAAATAACAGAAAGTGTGTCATAATATAGTTTCCTCAAACGTTTTGTCCAGCCACAGTCTTTAGGAACATACTGTAATATTTATATACTGATGTACACGATCACATAATCAGAATCGGGTATACATTTACCTTGCACATGAATTGAGTTTATTACACGGAAACTGGCAGATTATTCCTTCGTAACTTGATTACATTAATTAATGTAATGTTAGAGGTACTCTAGAAGGGTTGACTAATACGATATCCCTTCAATTGAATATTGCAAATAAAATAAAATATAAATATTGCAATGGTAAACAAGAACGTCGCTATTCTCTCTGACATCTTCAGGAATCCTTAGCAACATTATGAAAGTAAATTATTCCCCAAGATTGGACCGCCATAAGAAATGTTCCTGAATATAAAGAGGTCTTAAAGGTATTAAATGCATGTTTCCCTCAATAAACGTCACACCATCTCAAATGTGCAGAGGGTTCAACGTGATTTTCGATTTTTTTTACAAGGATATTTTGCGTTTCGTCAAGAAAATTCAGAGGGCCGATACAAATCACAGAATCATTCTGGCGCTTACCAAGTATCGTGAATGACGTAAAATGAACGGAATAAAGGCGGTTAAAGTGATCATTTCATTACAGCCTACATATTTAGTTTTAAATTTGTTCATACTTGCTGTGCTTTCGTAGTAAAAAAACAGGCGCCACAATAAGAATAACTCAAATTACAAAAAAAACCTCATTCTTAATGCGTTTTTTAACTGTTAACGTTGAATTTTTAATCCCCAGTTTTGACTCCCTCCCCATTTTATGAACAATGCGAACCATAAAATAAGCACTTATGCATACGCACCGGTATTCACTAAAAGCCCTACCTATTTTGACGAAAATACGGATTAAAGTAACTACTTAACAAAGAAAAACAAAGATTGTTTGGATTTGAATCTTTGAATAATATTAAAACGCTGAAATTCAATTCGACATATCCAAATATTTCAGAATTTGCAGAAGCATTGTCACAACACAGGCATGAAATTGTAGTTTGTTGTCATTCCACTTTTTACGTGTCCTTTTATAAACATATACCGTTTTCGATGGCGATGAAAATATTATTATCATGAAACGAAAAACCGAACGATATTGATCTAAGCAAACGACATTAGCAAGTCTAATTTTCGAAGTTTTTCCATCTAAATCTAAATATAGTCTGTAACAAGTTTAAACCAATCTTTAATTTTGCCGGATTTCGAGAAGGTGGTAACTATTTCTCTTTTTCGTAGTCATCTTTTTTTCGACGGTTGGAAATTAAATCATCGATTGGACCTTCACAGTCAGATTTTTCCAAGTTAGATATTTCATTATCAAACCAAAATAACCGGAGGTGAAATCTTAACTTCAATTAAACCTGTGTTATTCGAATCTACATAGTATAACAGGAACGGACAGGAATGGAATGAAATTTAGAATCAAAGAATTTTTACCGGAATTTAAGGTGCTTGTAATTGAAACAACTCACAAAGGTGGGAGAATTTCTCTATTTATAGGATAGTGTAAGAAGATCGTTTCACTCTGTCAATAAAGGCAAGGAAAAATGAATAAAATCTGTTCCAATGATTGCATATATTTCTTCTTAACGTAATATCTGGTTATTGTGCACACAGTCAGAAAGTATTCCATGTATACTACACCGACCGTACCACCAATATCAAAGTCCAAGGGTTTTCACCAAATCCTCCAGTTTAGTCCTTTGTACAAATGTACCGTTATTAATTTAAGATGATGTGGACCATTAAAGGAAAAGCATATTAGTAATTAACGATTCGTATACTAACATAAAGGGAATTACATACTTATTAAAAATCAGTTGACATGATATTTCTCATTAGAATTGTCTTTAGACTGTAAACATGTCACTTTCTTAAATCCCCATTATGACATTTTCAATGAAAAAGCAGATTGTCGAACTCTTTTTCCTTTTCACACCATAAAACCAAACTTTTATTATTGAAATAGTAAACGGTTGCAATTATGTTTATATTATCTAGTGTCCAGTACTGTTCTTGTTGAAAGGTAAACATAATAAGCATGAAGTGGACATGTATGTCATGTCACTTTGCAGAAGAAGCAAAGAAACATCACGTATTAAGAAAGTCGAGTACGTACACTTTATAATCGTTCAGGTATGATGATTAAGCATTCACTCAGAACATCTGTCGCCATGTACACTTAACTGAAACTAGAAACGTTACCATGGGGACGGCATTACCTCGCCTGCGCCATGTCCTCCACAAACTAGTGCACTGAATGAACCCTCACAGAAGCAGATAGATCTTTCTAAAGTCCTCAATTGAAAGTCAGATGAGAAAAGACATTCATAAGAAAATTTTTCATTTCGAGGCAAATCAAAGGTTATGCCAAAAAAAGATAATTAATTGTGAATTATTTCATTATATGTGATAAAACAGAGGAAACTTATGAAGTCAAGAGAAATACATTCATTCTTTCAGTAGTTCACTGCAATCTGAAAACAACTGTCCGCCATTATAACGTTGGAAGAAGAAAAGTCAATTACATAATGTATACTTGCAAGGTCAGTGAGAGTGATATTGCATATGCTGTACTTGGGAGGAGTAATGTTTAAAATACATACTGATATTAGAAGTACTTCATAATGAATTATAAATGATATGATTATTTGTAATTATTACAAACATCAAAAAGTTATTTTGTTTGGAGGAACTGTGAACATTATTCAAAAACTGTTATTTCGGGAATCTCGACTCTTCTTTAAGATTGGTTACACCCTATATTCCGACACCCCTATGTTCCGACACACATTATGTTCCATCATAGGTATGTTACGACACATACGTTGCTACATATCAGACACCATTTAGTGGCCCGGCTATGAAGCTCTTAGTGTAGGTATGATGCATTGATCATGTTGTGCAGGGCTTACTTTAAGTTTCAACAC
>VJOZ01035264.1:0-11834 GCA_009801055.1 Stichopus horrens
AAAAAATCGTGCTACGTAGCATGTATGTCGTCTTATGTCAGCCAAATAATTTCCGTGAAGACCTACAACCGGATGCTGAACGTAGTGGTACCGCGAGCATTCTAAGTACGAGTTACATTACGTTAGGCAAGATACATGTGCATGTTAAACAGGCGCCCAGCATCCTACACTACAGTGCAAGTCAGAGTTCAAAGCGGCTGATTTCTGGCAGTCCCTCCTCGTACTCGTAGTACTAGTAATTGTTACCGAGTTGAAAGATTTCTACTTTGAAATGGGTGTTGAAGTACAAATGCTGAGCGAGGGCGATGGTAACCACGTGTTTTATGTTTATTCAAACCTAACTCCCAAAGCCTGTGTTTGCACTTAGCCTCCTACTGTCCTAGCTCACGTTAACGTATTAATAGACTAGCCTAACTAAGTAGGCCTGACACTAGTATTAGTAACAGTAACACTACTGCAAGACTGTCTGTAGTTACTCTAACAATAGCATTTCCATAAATTAAGCATAGGCTTGGGCTAGCTTAGGTTGACGTTAGGTTATCACTGTTTGTGTTTCTGGCCTAGGCTAAACTAGGCCCAGCCTAGGTACAACTGCGGAATGCAATGTCTCTCTTAATGAATAATGGTATAGGGTCCTTGATGAGNNGGGGGGGGTCTGGATCACAGGGCATCCTATGGGGCTACTGCCAACCTTTGCCCTTAAACTGGATGTGAAATTTTCTTCACAATATGTTAGGGATAAATCTATTAATGAATTAGCTACCGAGTTTAACCATGTCATCCTGATAGCCATGGATCAGTTTGTTCCTTCCAAACTGTCTTCCTCTAGATGGAAGCTGCCCTGGATTACCAGCACTATTAAGAAAAGTATTTGTAAAAAGAAGCGCCTCTATAGAAAAACCAAGTACCCTAATTCTTCTGAAGCGTGGAATGCTTTTAAGGAAGCTCAGCCGTCACACAGATAGAAACAGTAGGATAGCTAAGCGGAATTATATACAGGATGTTATCTTTGGAAGTTTACAGAGTAATAACACTAAGCCTTTTTGGAACTTCATTACATCTAAGCGCCAAGAAGTGTTTGGGGTTCACTCTTTAAAAGCACCTGACGGATCCAAAGTTTGCTCTGCCAAAGATAAGGCAAATGCACTTAACAATTACTTTTGTGCTGTGTTCACTAAGGAGAGCATGAATAATTTCCTTGATATGCCCCAGTCAGTGTTTCCTGAAGTGCCAAACATTTGTATCGACCAGAAGGGTGTTGAAAATCTTTTATTTAACCTGAACCCAAGCAAAGCTGCTGGACCGGACGCGATCCCTGCTAAGATCCTCCGTGAATGTGCATCCTCGCTTGCTCCAGTGCTCACAAAGATTGCTCAGAAGTCATTGACTCCGGCTCTGGAACGCACCCGCACACCAGGCAAACTGGAAATTTAAAATATAACTTCATCAGAACCAATAACGATTGTTACAGGACTCTCTTTTTCTGAGAACAATTCCTGAATGTAATTTACTGGATTTGGACACTCGTAATGCCCCTGATGTCAATTCTTTCAGAGAAAAATTACACTGTTTGGATATTAAGGTACTCTCTGCCAAAGCCCATTTTGAAATGTAAATAGCGATCTGCTTCGATCGTGACCCTTACGTATGCGACAATCTTTTCTTTGGTGATTGTATGTTTTTGGACAGATACAGAAACTTGTTATGTTGTGTTAAGTTAAAGTTAAACATGGTCAATGAAAATCTGGAGACCTGTCCAGTCACAGTCAAGTGCTTCCAGACTTGAAATTTCTGATCTACTCAGCCTTCTGTCCGGAGCAAATGAAGGTGGACTCAATCTCATGTCAAAGTCACTGCACCCCCATGGACTGCGACTGTGTGTGTGATGCGCCTCCACTCCAGATTGGAGTTCTCAAGGCATTATCTCGAAATTGGCCCAGCAGGGCTTTCAAGACCGTCCTGAATTGGTTGTGACTGTAAGTCAAGTGTAAGCAAGTCATCTAAAAATCACATACTTCAAAATAAAAAGGGGGCCTATTATGAGAGTAAATGTTGTGTCTTCACATCCCATGTAGTTGACTAGTTGCAGTGTATGCTCTTTCGTTTGCTATAGCAAACTCACAATAACAAGGCAAAGATGGCTTGCACAGTCTTGTTCTCAGCAGTGGGAATGAGGGGTAGGTGGAATTAACATCTGAATAAGACATATTTATGGAATAAAAGTTACATTTGTGAAATATTTAAGAAAGTGACAGGACCTTCTCTGAGAATATGTATAGAATGTCTTCCCATCGTATCGTCTTTACATATTCATCGAATAATAAGCAACCTTCATGAAGTATGTGCAACCTGCAGTGCCTGGAGTATTTCCAGGGTACATATATGCTATCTGCACTAAGATTCATGTAAGAATAAGTATTCAGTAGTGCTTATTCTTTCATGAGTCTTAGAGCAGACACCCTATGCATGCTCTTGAAAAAAGCCCTGGTTGTTACTACTTTGAATTGTCCAATATTACTATTTTTACATTAGGGTGCATGCACCATATGGTGCACCTATTGTCTTGGAACATCTGGTCCAACTATTTTTCATATCTTTCTTAAACAAATTAGTGAGTGTGCGGTCAAAAGTTATGTACACTCACAACATGCCCACATGTGCCAATTTTATTGTGATTGACCCTCCAACTCCTTAGATGTATACTGCACACATTCCTATGTTTATAAACATACCTTCTTGAATCTTTATGCCTGTTCTTACGTATTCCCACTGCAAACTTCTTGACATTTTGTTGTGTCTGATAGTTCGCATCCTTCTCAAAACGTCTTTGGAAAATCTGTAAAACCTAACCAGTTGTTGTAATTGATAATGAACACAAGTATCAAGTATAAACAGGTATATAGAGATTATATGCGGTGTATACGCAGCCTTTTCCTGTCTTCGAGATTAGACTTTTTTATACTTGTTTCAACATTTCTATGCATTTTCTGCATTTATANNGTCATGATGACTGTGTATACACTCTGATCCAGATAGCATATCCTTGTAACCTCCTCGTCGGTAGTTGTGTACTGCATTTTTTTTCTTTGATGGATGTAGAATTACTTCCAAACTCACTATGTATCCTCATAGCTTTTCATAATTGTGTAATCTGGTCAGCAACATTCATTGTTTACATTGCTCTATCATTAATAATAGAGCTAGGTCCCAGTGTTGGGTGCATAACAACTTTACTCTTTTCCAGCCAGTTCCCTTAGCACCAAGTTTTTGGGGACTGAAATCTCTTACTTTTGGGAGTCAAAAATTTTTCAGTGAAACAGTAATAACATTCTTTTGCACTTTTGAAAATCACAATTTTTTGCCTTTCTAAGTTGCCTCTCTCTCTCTTATTAGAAGTTATTTGAATACCCAAATATATAACACAATTGGCATTTCACACAGTTGAAAGCGAGGTGCTAGCAGAAGTATTTAGCAAGTGCTTCCCGCAGATAGTGAATAACGTCATCAGTGGGTGCCGTTGTATATTCATGAAATGGTTTTAATCCAGGGTTCACAATATGTCAATCTTTTGTATACATGCAATACTTACAGTCATGTGTCATATGTGTGACAGCATACTGAGTGTGGTACATTATACCATTTACAAACAAGTCATGACTGTCCAGTAAACCGTCTGGTAGGAGAACCATGCCTGCATCTACAGTACAGCTATAACATACAGAACATGTAAGTTACATGTTGGGCACTTACCGCAGTGCTATAAAAACTTCAAAGCATTTCATAGCATGAAATATTGTTGAAGCTTGTCAGGTAAGTTTGGCAAAATGTAGAATACTTTCCTTGTACAAAGGGTATGGTAACTTTCAAATTTAAGTATTTCCTGCAATCTGTTTTTTTTTTTAATTCTGTTCATAGTGTAAAGGGGACTGCAATTTTTGGCACACTGAACTTAATTTCTGTGTTTTTGTTCTTTCAAGGGAAAACCTACCCCAAAGCTGGACAGACTGTAGTGGTTCATTACACAGGTGAGTGCAGACTACCTGGGATAATACACCAAGACTGGGAGAAATGGACAATCTTCATATCATGGTTTTAGGAGTACCAACAGGAAATAATTTCAGACTCACATTTATTGCTGATTGGAAAAGAGGGAAAAAATCAAATTTTCAGAAGGGTTCATGAAATGTTCATAGAATTCACCTTTTGAATGGAAGTGTATACTTGCTACTCAGCTATCAGAGACCCTGTCTTGGTAAAGTCTGTGCTATTCAGCTGTCAGGGAAGCCTTCCTGGTCAGACACAGACCCCCCTCATGGTCACCACTAAAAGTTCAAAGTCAATTTGCTTGTCTTTAACAATATATTTGTGTTAGGACAAACTGTGAACCTGAGATAAAAAGAATATTATTGCATCAATTGTAGTTTTTCTTTGCTAAGTATGTAGACATTAAAATAGTGTTTCTCTCTGACTCAACAGTCAGTTCTCAGTCTTTTTCATGGCAGCATAGTCATTTGAAGATTTAAAGTACGCAAAGTTTTGCATCAGAGTAGGTAAGCATCTCAAAAAGCACATGAAGTAATGTTTTTTGTGTGGTTGAGTGCATTACACTTGTGACACTTTTCCAACAGGAACACTGACCAATGGGAAGAAGTTTGACTCCTCGCGGGACCGTGGCAAGCCTTTCAAGTTCAGGATCGGAAAATCGGAGGTTATCAGAGGATGGGATGAAGGTGTCGCTAGGGTAAATACATCTTTTACAAGGTGTTTTAAGTGATCCAATGCTGTAAGAAACAGCAGCAGTTACCAGTGGAAAACTCCAGAAAAGCCTGCTTTGACCCCAAGCTGTATGGAGAAGCTTCGCTAGTTGAGGTTTTATAAAAGGTCAAGTCTATTCCCCCAACATGGGTGAATAATTAAGCTTATTTGCACGTGCACAGATGAATAACCTCAATTTGCACGAACGTGTTCGTGTCAACAGACTGTGTCTATTCGCTTGTGTACGTGATGATAATCTTGCTTTTTGCTCGAATTTGTTTGCGTGAATAGACAGTCAATACATTTAACGTCCCAATGGAAAGCAGGAGAGTGTATCCCCCAGGCTTCAACCACATTCCCAAAGGCTGAGAGGGATGGAGGACCTGACCAGTGCAGCTTAAATACTGTAGCTGTATCGACTGAACAACCCGAAGTGGGGACAAGATCTGAATCAGGCAACAGGAATCCAAATTGAAATTACTGAATAATCCCCTCTGAGCATCACTGAGTCAAGTATGGAGAATAGACTCAATGAACTAATTATGGCATGGACATGATTGTAAATATTGTGAAATCAGGGACTAGGCCCATTTTTATGAAGCAGCTAATTTTCACCTATTCACAAGGTTTATATGGAAAGGACCAAATTGAAGTGACATTAGAACATCAAGCGTGCCTTTGTATGACACTTCACACACTAGTCCTGGATCCATTTCTAGGCATTTATGTGTCCCCTTCCTGGAATGCTCGTTTAAGCATAGAACTATAGCAGCTCCATGGCATAACATAGGGAAGCAGTGCTATGAACCCCTGGTCAGATTTTTTTCTCTCACCTATAGTGCCAGAAATGTTTGATTCGATAGGCATATGTTTAAATTTTGTCTGCAAAAATAATTTATAGAGGATCTAGGTTCAGTTCCCACTGTGGGTCTGTGTCAAGTGAGCCACATATGAATTAGTCCTAGTATGAAGGCAGTGAAAGTATAGGTTCATACTAGGCCTACCATGCGGCTGTACAGCCAAGTTCAGGCGCCTCAGTCATAGGTAAGCCGACTGTTCTCAAATTCTATTTTCCATAATAAATGAGTCTTATATTGAGAATGTTTGTCTTGCAAGTAATTCTCAGATGCTTAATTGCTGTGAATCCCAAGTGTTTTCATCTGTCCAGCAGCCCCAATTATAGGGCATCCCACAAATTTATTGGTATCAACTCAGTATACCACATTAAGTGATCATTTTAAGTTGACATTATGTCCATTCAGGAACCTATGTGTAAAACATTGGATTCTCTGACCACTTGTAAACATTGGTCTCTTTGCCATTGATTGGGATGTTCTATTTTTTTCATCCTGTAGTAATAAACCGTCGCAAATACATCCTAAGTTATTAACATTGTAGTAGGTATTAATTGCATTGAAGAGAATTTTAAACTGCTATGGCTGCATGCTTTCAAGTGTCGGTGTTCTTCTGGGCATAGGCAGTCGTTTGACATTTTGGGGTTTACAGTAGGTCTGATTGCTACTATATGTTCCTTTCTGCCTGCGGCCAAAGAAACACATTCGGCACAAGATTTGCGACATTGTAATGATATTATTGTAACAAGAAAGGTCACTTTGGCCACCAACACTAGTTTATTGTAATGCAGTAGACAAGGTTATTGGGCATCAGTAGAACAGAGATGCATGCTGCAGCAGTCAAGGCAGTCGGATATCTCTCAAACAGCTATTGTAATGAATGGTGCAGTGGTCAAGGTGGTTGAGTATTAGCTAAGCATCAACAGTAGAATATGAAATCTCAACTCTTATTCTCAGCAGTACAAGTGGTGTCCCCTTGTGCTTTGTTCAGCTTGACAGATTGAATAATGATACAGTCTGGCTCCCTCAATGAAGTTGTTTTGATGCTTAGTTATAACTTCTTTTAATCAAAATTTTGATGTATTTATTTTCAGATGAGTGTAGGAGAGAAGGCGAAGCTGACCTGTTCTCCAGACTATGCCTATGGACCCAAGGGCTATCCTGGAGTATATCCTTTGTAGATTTCTAGTATGGGACAGACTTTTCTTCATTTCCTATCCAGGGGCAGATGCAGGAATCTTGTTTCAGGGTGCAATAGTGGGAAAGTGACTTCAATTCAAATGATTTGCATAAAAATAGTGCTGTCAATATGGCATACAAGTTTCCTATACCAAAACGGTGAAGACGAATGCAATAGGGAGATGTATGCAGTTGTAATTGTTTTAAGTATAATTAATTCATTTTTAAATGGGAGGGTGGATTCATGTTCACCCATGGCACCCCATTCAAGATCTGCCCCTGATCTTATTTATTCATGTACTATTTTTTTTTGGACATTGTTATGTGGACAGCTAGGTTAATCTGTTTGAAAGAGAGGTGGTGTGCTTCTCAAATTTCAGGAAAATTGTCATAGATATCATCGCTCACAGGTACGTGATTATTAACAATGGCTTTAGTTTCCAAGAATTAACTGATACCCAGAGTGCGCTTAAATATGTATGCATCACCAGTACGTAAGTAAAGCAGTATATCCAGTCAGCTGCTTGGATGTTCTAACATAGGCAAATTGAGTCAAATTCAAGACTTTCATTTCTCATGCACGAAAGAATTAATTTCATTGTCTGAATCATCTAAATCTATCTTGGTCCTTCGGTCCAAATTTTTCATGTATGACAATCAAGAGTAACCAGTTATGTAGATTAACTGGCAGATTCAAGGTGAGTGAAAGAGGAAAAAAACTTAGAAGTCAGTTGCTTGTTAATTGCATTTCATTCTCCGTCAATCTCATTTTGCCAATCTTATTTTTTATTCCTTGACAAGCAAAACACGATTCCACCGAACGCTACTCTAATATTTGACGTGGAGCTTATCCGACTCGAGTAGACGGGGATGATCTCTCTTCAGCCATCGTTGTTCTTTACCTTTTCTCTTTTTTTTTTATTTTGTATCAAGGTGTTAGTCCATTCCTTCTTCCTCCCTTTCGTTGCTGTCATACATCTTCTTGCGCCCTCACTTTTCCTGGTCAATCATCCTGGTCTCCCTTCTTGGTGGTCTATCTCAGATATTCATTAGGGTTTTGATGCTCATGATTTGGAAGGTTCTACATAAATTTCCTTTGATAACATTAGCTGCAGCACCTTGCAGAGAGTGACAGGATCGCAACCACACATCCACATATGTAGCCTCATTCGCTAGCTTGCTTTTAAACAAATGGTATTTTGGAGATCTTGCTATGGAGGTTGCATCTGACTGGTATGAAGTGGTTAACCCCATAAAATGCCATCTCTGAGCAATGTAAGTTCACTGTAAGGATATCTATCACTTCAAAGGGTCCATCTGGTTTTAAGCTTTTCATTTATAATACGACAAGGCAACCTCTTCTTCCTGTGGTCTCCCTTAGCACTCAATTATTCTGTGCTTACTAAGCTAAACATTTGAATACTATACCTCCCAAAGAAAGTTAATATTAATTGATTTCCTCTGTAGGAAGCTGTGAAAGTTACCTAAATTTGTGAGGCAAGCACAGTTGAGAGAAGTGATGTTGTTGTGAGATATCATAAAAGTTGCCAGGGATTGTAGATGAATTGTTGTTCACAAGTTTGATGGGTGAACTATGTTCCATTGAAATAAAAGTCAAACTTATATGTTTGCATCAGAATTTTATGCACTTCAAGATATAAAAAATACCAAACTGATTAGTTCATACAGTAGCTATTTATAGATATGCTTGTGTTTCTGTATAGTCGATTGTGCGTGTGTGTGCATGTCTGTTGTTACTATGTAACTAACTTACGGTAGACCAGTCTGTCATTGGATAAAAGAGTGTCATACTGTGGTTGGTTTTTCCATTCACTCCCTCAGCTTGTTGGGTGTGCTTGGTTTACCGTTCAATTCCTGGGCATGTTTTGAAGCACTGTAGTGTGCTAGGTGTTGGAACAGGAGAATCTTTTCATAGCGTGTATGTTGTTCATTTTCACTAATTAGCATGTTTAACATGTCATAATTCCATTGTCATTTGAAGGATTGTTAACATCTTGGAATTTTTCTGTGATGCCATTTTCACTCTTTCTTCAAGATAAAAAGAATGTGATGCACCAAACGGAGGTGCCTGTCGCTGACTGCCACCTCTTACCTTGCAATTTGGATGCTGTAAAAGCTTTTATTCCATTTAATTTTTACATCACACTCTGTTGAAAGTTGTCCTTCCAAAAATATGGTAAATACAGTTAATGAGTATACACCATAGGCACACCTTCCATTCTGTTGTTTTAAGATGAATGCTGTTTAATGGATTGCTGTACAGTACAATTGATTCATTTGCATTACTTGTAATGGATACACAGTTTGTATTTTTCTGTTTAAGGTGGAAGTTCATTGCCATTATTCATTACTTATTTATTTTGCAGATATTCTAAAAGACTTTTTGTATTTGGTTGGAGTCTAAAATGAATTGGTTGTCGGGAGGTGTAAAAGTTGTCTCTGAAGTTGGTAATCAGCAAGGTTTATGTACTTGTTGAATGCTTGGAGCACTGCTTAACTTTGGCACTGATTTCTCCCACACTCAGATGACCTTTTCTTTTAAAGGTCATTTTGTAGTGGGTCTGGCTTCAATTTATACTGAGGTAATACTGTACATCATCTTGTCATTGTGATCTCTTATTGTTATAGAAACAAGGGACAATTAATGGGGCATGTCATAATGATGAATATTTTCTCACCAAGGCCTTAAAGGAAATACTGTCTTTGTTTTACAGCAAAAAATCTTATTTTTGAAACCACTATTTACGGACATTGTAAAGATTGTTTATTCAAACCAAGGCAGAGATGTAGCTGCCTTTTCCAAAGAATAAATCTCTCATGGATGGAAATTTGTCCAGCCAAACTTTCAAAATGATGCAATGATGCATCTTTTGTTACCCATCTTATGTATTATGTGTTTAAGAAGATGATGTTTTCTTTCAATGCCATCTTTGTGCATTTTAAAGGTAGCATTTCCCTTTATGGCCCAGATCTTGGTGCTTTTTCACAACTTGTATCACACTTCATAATTTATGTGTGTTACTTTGATACACCGTAGCATATTCTATAGAGTATGTACATATTTTCCACCATTTCTGTTGTAAAGATGATCATTATCATGTAATTTTGTTTGTGTTCAACACAACACATTGTACTAACTGTACCACCAACAAAACACAATACACTGCTGCAGCCAACAGCAAAATCCTTTGACCAGTCGTTATTTCTTTGTCGATCAAGTTACATTGACTGAAATACAATCAGTCTGAGGATGCTACCTCAAGGTTTATTTATGATTTGATTTGAATGAATGTGAAAAAGGAGAATAACTTAATAAAAGTAAATAATATACATAATAATAATAATATAAATAACCATTAAATTGACCCACTGACAACAACATCTCAGTATAAAATGTTTCCTCTCAAGGTCACATTTTCCAATCAAGGCCAGACTTTCCAAGGGATCCTTCTACACTCGGCTGCACACTTCTTTACTTTGCCTTGAATGTGGGCTTTACTGAATTTGTGACCCTTTTGTTTTTGGTGATCATATTAGGTTTACATACAGTTATATGGTCATGGTCAAATCTGCAATACCATTTTTTAATGAGAATGGACTTAAAAAAAATCCTAAGGTTCATTACTGAGTATGAGTTCACTCATTGTTATAAGTAGGTTCCAAGTTAACACTAAAAGTAACATCATTGATATCTTTCTCATGCAAAATAAAACCCCCTTGTGTAAATTTCAGTGACAGTTTTTAGTTCATTGTTTTTTAAACATGAAGATGAAAGCGAGAATTATGACATTTGTAAGTAATACATGCAAGAATTTTTCGATGTAGTTTTATTACTCTTTGTAAGACCTTTGAAATCCACGAATGCCACACCAGTGTTAGCTGACATAGCTGTTCTGAATGTTCAGCAGTACTATCAACACTACAAGGGTGCAATCACATATCTTTGACATCTCAATATGGCAAGATTAACAGTACTCTAGTTCTCACATACATCTACAATTTTTTCAAACTCTCCACACCCCTACAGACAGAGGCCCATAGTCCTGATGTAGTAAGTGCAATACCATCCCTGATCCTGTCTCACAGGACACTACTGTAAATACAGAACAACTCATGGGTGGTTGGGTTTTTGCAACCATATTTCTAGTGTTGTTATTGGGAGAGACAATTTATGAGACCTTTGATCTCAGTTGCCATATCTACAGTAGTTTACATTTTTATGAAACTGCTCATCCTATATGTGAAAATGAATTAATATGGAGACACTGTCCGTAAATTTGACAATAGGGAGTCTTCGGAAGGACTGTCTTCAGGAGAAGAGTTGATCACCAACCCACCATTATTACTCCATCTGCCTAGTGCAGCGTTTGAAGGCTCAATTACGACACAAATTTCNNNNCGGCCACATCGCTTCCAGTTTCCTGTGTAGTAATTGCAACGCTCAAGAACAAGTGCAATTAATACTGTATATTGACTCACCCAGTATCAAGTAGCTGTTTCATCCACTAACTGAACACTTGTCCCAACGAGGAACAACAAGTAATTAAATACTGTCAACACAACCATTTGAAGTAAGTTAATACGACCTGCCACACTATACATTTGTTTGTTGATCATGGCCTTAAAGAACTCTCTATCAGACCACAAGTGAAGTCTTCTTATCAAGCTGGCTGAATAGTAGACTTACTACCTCCACTCTACTTCACAGTCACCACTCCTGGTCACTGGCAGGACTTGAGATTTGACTCCACTTTCCTCAGTTGGACTCCTGTGGAATTTTTGACACTGTAAAATACATTCATGAAGTTCCTTTTTTGTTTGCATCAATGTTTATCTGCAGTTTTAACAACTTTTGCAAAACAATCCTTTTCTCTTTTCCTTTGCTTGTAAAGTCACAATAATTGTCCAACTTTTTGATGTAGAATAGTATTGTCTGCATAAAAAAAAAATTGTCTGAAAACTATTATTAGTGAGAAGCCCATATTCTTACCCACCAACACTGTGTGAGTCCGGCATACGTTATCT
>VJOZ01035274.1:0-14389 GCA_009801055.1 Stichopus horrens
GAAATAATAAAAAGAAGAAGAAACAGAAGAAAGAAAACGCTATCATCCACATCTCTTTGACACTTTCACAGATTTTTGTGAATTACCTCAACACTTGTTTTCTTAATGAAGGTTACATTATTACATGCAATTTTATATGACTCCGAGGACTAACAGATGATGGATGTGCGCCGTGTTAAAATAGTTCGTAAATAATGAAAAAGAGACAGACAGAAAGAGAGAGCGAGAGAAAAAGAAAAAAAAAGAAACGAAGATGAGATGGAAAAGAAACAAGCACAAGAAAAAAAAGGGGAGAGAAATGATCGTCATTGCTTCTACTCGTATTACTTGTACGTAATGAAGCCCGGACCACATGTTATTACAGTACTCCGCTACGCTGTTGCTACAGATTTCCCACGGGGGCGACACCGATGGTAATTGCGCATAAAACTACACTGTCTTAGTCGTCTTTTGCCGTCCTTTACCGTTCGCCCCGTTTATTAGATAGGCCCGTAAAATATCCTTCAAACTCCGCCATGAAAATATTCCCACTCTGGGGCTATCGGCTTACCGGTAACATCTGTGTGCTGGAGTGCGTTGACAACTTATCAGCCTATCATATGTCGAGAGCTGTTCGCACAAAGCGTCACTTAATCCTACCGATGAAACCCGATCAGAAATGGGAGGCGTTTCGATCGTTCTATCAGGAAAGTGAAAAAAAAAGGAAAGGAAAAAAGAATGAAAAAAATGAGTAGAATTGATGAGAAATGACTAACAAGAAGTCTACCAAACTTTTCCGTTATCTTTTTTTCTTTTCTTTTTTATTCTATAATCATTTTTCCTTTCCAGGTTTCACTTTTTTTTTCTCTCTCCATAGATTAAAAAAAAAAACAAAAAGAAAACAAAAATGAGTGGCATATCACAGCAGCAGCAGACGATAGGTGTTATCTGGACTGGGGTTAGTTTACATTACATGTCACGTCTTTTTGTTTTTATTTTCTTTTTAACATTACCCTCCGACGTCGAAGGTACGTGTTACTGACTGTGATCGTGACACCCTAGACAACTCGGTACAACGTCTCACTTTGTAACCAAAACCTAAACTTGGGGTCTTTTTCAACATTTGTTTTAACGCGGACTCTTACCGATAATGACATTCATTGTTTCACGAAATTTCAAACCGTCGAGGCTTTAGTTTTTCCTTCTCATTTTTTTTTATATTTGTTATTTTCTACAAAAAAAAAATAGAATAAGAAGGAGTAAAAGAAGTGGACAAAAAAAAAATGAAAATCTGGTGACTGGTAAACGGATGATTTTCGACAGTGTCAGTGAACCCGAGGTTATCGTCTGTTGAGAAAACTAGAAAGAGAGGGAAATTCGACAAAGAGAAGACGGTATGAACACACACACAGAAAAAACCAAAGGAAAAAGATTGACCGACTATTTGTATTTATTTACCTTGATAAAGCATTCTGCTGGCCTTGGGAATGCAATTCTATCTTCTAAGAGGCCATTCACTGCAGTCGGATGATTGATTAAAGCGAGAATCAGTGTTTAGTGATAACAACCCAGACAGTATGAATACCTCATCACAATGCAATTTATTTATTGTGACAATGTGATTCACAGATTCATTATTTACATAGAAAAAGTTACTATTATTCTTCAAAGACCTCAAAAATGGCAAAATTATTATTTTTTGTCTACGCTTTCATGTACGATTTTCCATACGTGCCAGTTCTGCGAGACGTTCGGTGACCATATTCGGTCTGCATTCTCCTTTAATACGACGAACTGAGATGTGAAAATGTAATGGATGCGTTTAATCACATCTAACATGATAGACATGATGAAAAACATGTATTTAATGCAGAGTTTCCAAACCATGTACTGCTTTAAATGTGAGAGCACTGAAAATCTTAAGTCGATGTTGATGGAACTGATGTAGAAATGTCTCGGTTTAGATGCTTGAGTAGCCTGTAGACCTTTACTTAATTGAATGTATTGATTCGAGTTGCAACTTGAAGGTATATCAACGCTTTCCAGTATACATGAGAGAAAAGATAGACATACCGATGGAATTTCTGATGTTATCATTCTGTTTCGCGTGGCGTTCCAAACCAAAATGAGCAGGATAAAAATGGACTACATGTTAACAATAATTTTTTTTTTTAATTCACGTCTCTAAATTAAGCCTCATTTTCGATGGAGTTTTCTGAGCAAAATTCCTGTCTATTCAACACTGTAAATTTATCAAAAAGGAAACATGACGATCGACTCATGGTAAATTGCCATTGGCAATAACCAAAGCCCTAATAAGGACGAAAACGGATTTTTGCAACTGACATGCTGTCACATAATGATTAAAGGTCGAACTGTACTCTGTCACCCTATTCATTGCTTCCATATTACATGCTTGTCATCACTCTCAGCAATCTAACCAGGATGAAGTTTTTGGCCATAAACCCTTCATCGATTTCGCTTTCAAATCTGAAAGAATAATTCTAAATCACGTTGTTTTGACCTGCGTGTCTATGTAGTCGTCGCTCTTTCAGGAGTGGCTAAGTTCACCGTCGAAGTGAGAAAAAATGTGACGTCATGGTAAGATGGCAGCAATTAACAATGCAAGGAGCACAGTGTGACTCAGTACAGGAGACAAACAAAACTTAAGGCATAAGAAAAAAACTAGTGTTCACTTCTATATAATCAATTTTACGGTAAAGATAACGCACGGGTTTGTGGAAAGTCCTCAGCTACAAGATGTTGTCCAATCATGTTGTCATGGACCTATTTTAGGACAATCACTGAAAAGAAAATGGTGACATGGCTATCATTTCAGGTCCGTATGCACTTTTCAGTGGTGGGGGAGGGGTGTTGATTTTGCCACAAGTGGAACATTGCACCCGACAATTATGACCAGCAAATTAAAACTCATTATATATACAAATTAAAACTAATCCGGTTGCCAAGGTGAGCCAAATATTATAGGTTAAGTGGAACTCTAGATCTTGTGTACGTGTGTGTGGAGGGAACGTTCGGACGACACCTCTGATCCCCCTTTCGACACGACATGCATTGCAAGAAAGTGTCGCTTAAGATAGACACACCCTATACTAGACGATAACATTAAGGTAAATGTACGATTCACGAGTACAACGAATTTTAATTTCGACGAGAACTTTGAACTTGCAAACAACGTCACTTATTTTTTATAATTTTTTTGAGTACTACTCTGTATCTACCGAACAAACATTCCCTTTTAAACCCCACATGACCTACAAATTTAATTTTAGTTTAAAACAGATCCACCGTCGCGATAATCCTCTCCAAACTCTCTCCCACTTTAATAGATTGTCAATTCAGTGAACGAATGATAGATCTCCCAAACCCCTTCCACCATCTTCAAGAAAGCCCCCGTGAACTCTTTAAACGAAATCGTTACGGCGCGGTGAACAACTCAAACGTTCGAGCACATATGTATCAAATTGAAAACGAAATACTTGCCGAAAGATCACCTCCAGTGGGGACTTTTATAAATCATAAACTATTACCTATCACTCTGGGTGAACTATTCGGCGTTGAAATGTGACAGTTTCATAACATATGTGACAAGCTCTATAACTAGGACCACTGAACGACGACCATAGATGCTAGCGTAAATATCTTTGCTTTTGCTTATGCATATATTTAGACATCGACTGTTATTTATACGCCAAGTTCATGTGGAAAAAACGAAGTTCCTCTGCGAATAAGTCCATGCACCTGAAATTGTTATTTCTTTTTCAATGGCGAACCTTTTAGTGGCCTTCTCAAATATTTAACATCTCCATATGTATTGAAACGAATCGATTTTACTTTGAAGGAGAAGAAAAAAAGAGGAAAAATTCGAAAGAAAATCACGTAAGGAGGCAATGTAAAGGCAAAAAGTCGAGCTTTGAAACAGACTCTAAATATGTTAACAGAACAGATTTTATTATGGCAATGTGAAGCCACTACAATGACCTTCAGGTATAGTAACGAAGACAAAGTATTGCCTCAAGTTTTGGTGTTCGATAATGTACAGGTACGTTGGTATTGTGCATCCCGCAGGAGAGGTTCACCTTCGAAAAGAAGTGTCTTGAGTCGATAATCCAGGGTGATGTTTTCTGTTATCTTCACTAATTTCATTTTTACTTGGATATTTAAGAACTGCGTCAATTATAGTAAAGATGATGTGAAATTGATAGACGGAGGAGATTTAGATGATAAAATAATCGAAGGTGTCTGTAAAGTATCACCACTTCTAGCTAAAAATCTTGAATGATCGACGTAACTAACTTTCTGAAGACCTTGATGGACAAGGCATGAATTACTTTACCACACGACAACAGGAAAGGAATGCCTAATGTGAAGTAGGTCTACTTTGTTTCCACTATGTAGCGTGTACGTCAATTGAGAGGTTAATGGTGTTGTGTTCCTAGGAACCCTGCTCCTGCTGGTGAGAGGGCGCCCCCACAGATTAATTGTATATAAGCTCTATCGAGAAAACACTCATTTACAAACATACACACACCCTCTCACACACATGCACGCACACACTTGCGTGGTCTACTTAAGCGTTTTCATGACTTGAATTGCACTTGCCATGTGCTGTCCCCACTGTCAAAAAGGATATAGAAAACTAAGAGAAACTACTTGACACAAGCAACCTACACAGACCCTTAATGGTGAGAGATGACGGGGAAATCCCCGTATAATGTTACCATACTAGACTGTACTTTCAATGAGTAACTTCAAGAAACAGAGAACACTAGACGACCGTGGAAACATTATCTTCAGTATATATCTATATGTCAAGAGATGGAAAGAAAACGATAGACAAAGCTCTCTCCACCAATGTCATATCAAATCACTAAACGCGTTTTAACCGGTTCTTTTGAAGGTTGTCACGATTAAAAACACGTGACCACAATCCGGTCAGTATCCACATCTCTCTCTCTTATAAAAAAATATCAGCTTTATGTAAGAAATGATTCTGGTAGCTTCATGGATCATGGCCTAATATTATGTGGTTATAATGGTGTTTATTGTTAATAAATAACATTTAATAAAATAACAATAACATAAAATATACATATAATAATAACATGAAACAGCTATTGTTATTTGAAATATAGTCTGAGTTTAGCAAGTCAACATTCAACGCTATAAATGACACCAAACTTTCCTCAGGGGTGAAGTTGTCGTAATGAAATCTGTTGGAAAATTATTTACTGAAAAAAAATATATATTTGGTTGATCATTTTCATCTAGATGATGACGTCACGATGATGATGGTAATCGCGATTTAAGTATTGTGATGACTATAATCATGTGCTTCTGATGATGATGATGCTCTTGACGGTGGTGTTGAAGATGACAATGGTAATTGTGAAGATGCATGTTGGTGGTAATAATGGTTATCTTCATTCATTTCTGAAAGTTATGATAATGATGCATTGTGATGGTACTGACTATTATAGTGATTTAGTAAAATTGATGATAGTGACAGTGATGATAATCTCGTGATAATGATGATATCCATTATTTCTATGATTGTGGTATTAGGTAGTGGAGAAGATGGAGATGGTGATGATGATGATGATGATAATAGTGATAATATAATAATGATTTCAATAAAGACGATGATCTTGACCATGATGACGATCGCTCTTACTATTCGTGCAACATTGCCTAGGTGACATGATTATCGATTACCTTCATCGCCTTTGTTTAAACATTATTTTGGATATATTGACTATGTCATTGATTTACATTTGATATCGATTAAAAATGTGGTGTGAAGAGAAAGCCATGATAACATTATGTAATCAGATGGGCATAACGGATCTGTTGCACGGGGAGATCAAATTCAAACCCATGAAAGATTACATACGGTAAGCCATGTTACTTACTTTCTTAGGCAGATATGCGCCTAGTCAAACTAGCTATATTTATCAACACAGAGCTACTGCTTGGACATTTTACGTTGCTTAAAGTTTTTTTTCCAGTATTTTAATGAGCATTTAAATTAAAGTATAAATTATCGCATTTCTTGAAATCTTCAGGCCACACCTTAGGATGTAAGATAAGATGCAGTTCCACTTTTTGGTACTAATAATTCGATAGCATGACACCATATATTCAAATGTGTTGTACCAGTAGTTTTTAGTACCGCTTTTATTTTAAGGATTTTAGGATTTAAGCTGTAAGTCAATGTTGATTGTGTGGTGCCATTACATCTAGTATCATACACTCGAATGTATGGAGCCATTAAGAACATTTCATGAAACCGTATTTTGGAATTTAGAGTATCAGTATTGGTTGATTTTAGTGAGAAATTCTGAGCTGTAACTGTTGAATTGAGTGGAATATATGAACTGGTAAATCGAATTAATACTAATTTTTAATTGAAATTTAAGGTGCCATGAATCCTTAATATTTGTCCTCTGAGGTCAGCCATATACGTCAGTAACAGACATTTAGACCATCCACCAAGAACAAAAAGAAAAGAAGAAAAATGAAGACAAGCATAAACGTCGTTAAGACCTCAGATGGTATTTCAATGGGCAAATTTCACCTTTTTTTATAACGTATGGACAGATAACCTTCTGATGTTCTAAATTATAGGTTCTACATAATTTTCCATAGATGTGGATAAAACAGAAATATCTCTTACACAATAATATATGCCTAGTGGCACATTCAGATGAAAGTAGGTACTGAGGATGGTCCGTCACGACATTAATCAAACAATCAATAACATTGATTATTTCTATATTCCTTCACAAACACATCATCTTTAATCAGTTAACCAACAGGTCAAACACAGCTTTCATATTGCCAACCAGTGTTTAAAGAAAGTGTCTGGCACACACTGTCAACCAGCCGTGCAAACTAATTTGTATCACCTGAAGTGACCTCAAGACCACAAGTCGATTATGCAAGCAGAAACCTGTTACATTGCTATCGTGCTAGGACTGAAGCCAATATTGCAGATCTTCAATGACAAGTATTCATCTTGCAGGTGTTTCTTTTTTATCTTTATATGCATAAAGTTTTTTATTCCCCGGGTTTCCTTCTCGTTTAATGTCATCTACATTAACAACTCACGTGAACAACAGACATTTCGATTAAATCTACACAGCGCCATCTTCATTTTAAATTCCGCAGTTGAATGCCCTACGTGTGGCTGACTTATGGATGAAAAGCGGTGGTAATTATAACCTGCCAATCAGTGGAAATCTTGTGACGGTCAGATTGCATTACACCAGACAAGAAAAAAAAAANNNACAACCGACGCTCATTTCAGGGCAGAATTGAAATTCGATATACTACCGCCAAGTATAGAAGAAAATGACCCTAGCAAAGTAAGTCCATCGTATGTTACGAAAAGCGGGACCAGTTCGTCTAAGAAAACCGTTTGAAAATTAGAAAGTGTCCTTTTTTATCTCTGTCTCATTTTGTGTAACGTTTAATACGTGATTTGCACTTTAAAATGATTCCTTGGCTCATCGAGAATATATTAAGCGACGTCTGTGAGAAATTCCACGGTGAACATGTTAAAGTTGGATTCAAAGGTATCTACAGATGTAATATGTGTAACTAACCATTCTCTGCTGTATTCTCTCACACGAGCGTCACTTTAAAATAATCGTATGTAGTAAGAGACTGAACTAAAAAAGAAAAATGACAACATTAAAGATGGAACAAATACTGGGCGATTTAATTTCCTCAACAATTTGGGTAAACAAATAGTTCGTCTACTACTTCATTAGAAGAGGAAGTCATCATTCCATCTAGTTGATCATCATTTAGTTTACTTTATCAATACATGATCTACTACTTTGTTTTTTTTGTTATACTATTTTCTAAGTCAGCCTTTAAGTCAACATTTGATCTTGAAGGTCAGCGATTACGAAATCATTGTTTAATACATAGTAGTGGATCATTATTAAATGGACTAGTTAATCATGTAATTTGCTATAAGTAATCATTTGAAGATCATCTAATCCACCAGATGATCTACCACTACTTTTTCAGATAATCTACTAATTCATTGGTAGATCAAGTCGTCATTATAATAAATCACCTAATAAATCATCTAAATCACCTATTCTACCAGATTCTTTAGTTTTCTGTGACATCAATTCATTCACTTGATATTATGTATTGATTTAGTCAACTATTTCCACATATTAAATCAATTAATATATTAGTTCCTGATTTAATTGACTTTGTCATTGTGAAGTAAGCAAGGTCATTCTCTACCACGCTTGAAGAGGGCATACCTATGAAAATTAATTTCAATTTCGCGATATCACAACAGCATCACAACAGACACACACAAAGGTCGACTTCGTGTGTGTCGGGGGGGGGGGGTGTAGCATGACACCGTCGTTGGACATCGTCCAGGGGAAGGAGTCTAAGGGGAGGGTAGCTCCTCTCCTTTAAAAATGTTTCGCTAATGTAAGATGATTTTGATGCAAGGAAGTTCATCAGCAATATCTGGATATAAATAACCGCGTGTTCCATGATAATTTTCATAATTTTAGGCTAGGAATCAGTACATCCAAATGCAGATGCAAATACATGGAGATGTGTAAATAAAGGCATTAAGTATCATTCTTGGCCCTGAGATTTATGTGTGTGTCTGGAGGTGTAGTATTACATCCCCTACTTTCATTTTCATGAGGGGATATATCCCCCACCTTAGGATCCCCCTTGTAGAATTACTTTTTTTTTACATAATAATAAATTTCCTTGAGAATAGGACAGTCTGTATTTTGATGAGGTACGCTGGGTTTTATTGCTAAGGGAGTTTCATTTATTAATGGCAAGTCTTAGCGGTTCTACAAGGCTGATTATTCGGATAATAACATCCAATATCAAGTTGTACCGAGTGAATGTGACGCTTCAGTAATGTTAAGTAAGTGTTTAAACATCTCTTATATAATATTCATAAGTAGAAACAAGGTTCTCTAACCGGTCCCCTCCAAACAAAATAAAAGAAAAATAAAAAACACAAGCAGATGTCATTTGGTAATGACAACAAGACAATATGGTTCATGTGAAGAAAATACAAAGTATCGGTAATATAGTTGGCTAATAGATTCACTGTGAACGAAACTGCAGATTTACAAAACAAAAAAATACTAAAGCAATACATTTAAAAAATAGGAAAAGTGCTGTCGATTTCTTTAAAAAAATTGACAGAACTTTTTCCGTTTCCTCTTTGCATTTCTTTATTTTTTGTTCTGCGTTCCTACAACAATATGTAGACTTTTGATAGTGTTCGTAACCGTTAGAATTGACAGTATGGTGAGGTGGTGACGTAAGATTAGGCCGGATATGAAGTCATGATGAGATGGCGTTACTCTCTCACCGCGATGGATGTAGGTCGATCGAAACGTGGTTATGTTTTTGTAATTTTGTAAATATTTTGTCTCCTCCCCCCTTTCTTCCGTTCGCCGCAGTCGGTTTAACAACTGAATTTAATCATTTTATTTTATTAGTTTGTTCTCTTATGTCGTTTCAACTGGTAAAATGATTTAATTTAAGTGATTACAGTCTGAAAACACACATCTAGTTTAACAACGATTTCACATGACCGAGCGTGAATCAACACGCTTTTCAAGTTTACTCATTCATCTCCTATCTGAAAAGAGAACTTGAAAGTGAATCCTCTCATTACTTTAATTTATTCTTTATTTCGATACTTCTACCAACAGTTACTTTTATTTTGTTTAAGTTTGGCTTCGCCATCAGTCATCGCACAGCTGGAATAAAAACGAAACCGAAAGAGAAAAGTTACTAAGCCCCGTCGAATTGTATCTGTCCTGGATCTGGTGAAAAAGGAAAAACTAAACACAACCTTATCGTCTTCGTATATTAATATGATTTTCCTCTTTCCTTGCCTATATTTTCTTTGGGAACTGTCTGAAGCCTCTTTCTTTGCTTGTTTTGTTAATTTTGACAAGACAGGTGGATGAACGTTAACCGACAAAGTGTCCTCTTTCTCGCTAAAACAGAATCCGAGGAGTTGTCTTCTCTAAGTAATCTGATCTCTCCATTCCTCTTCGTGAGCTGCATCTCCCGGCAAACAAGAGACTAGTCTTCCCCCAAATGCCTCCATCCATTTTTTCCCTCTCCGTGGCAGCCTACATCTCAAATTCGACGGTCAATGCAAGATGAAGGGCCAATTTCTGCTGAAGTGGACCGAAGTATTAGGTTCCTCTGAGGAGTAGCCTTTTGTAATTCAATCCACCTTAAAATGACGCACACAGTTCATTTCATTTCATCTTCTGCGGATGGTTCTCAGTGTATATTCACATTGTATGCGTAGTGTCGTAACACGCGAATCGGACGAGGAGCCAACAAGTAAAATACGAAAAAGAGGAATGAAAAGGAAAAAAAAAAGAAGAAGAAGAAAAAGAGAGGAGGATGCAGAGATGAAGAGAGATTGGAAACTTGTAATATTCCAAGTGTGTGTATATGAATTCGGGACAAATCAATCTCCAATTGTATCTAGTTTCAAATTTATCCTCCCCGGGTGAAGAAAGTGGGAAAAAGGAAGATGAGAGAAAAAGAAAAAAGACGGAAGAAAAAAGAAGGGCATCATTTCCTTTGGCTATTGGTCAATGCATATTGCACACTGGGCGTGTTTTAAGACTGACTCACTTGTTGTATCGAATATCTGGCGGCCATTTTGGATTTTCCTTGTGTTTTCACTGGAGTATTTAGTTACAACAAAGTCGATATTCTTTTTCGGCATTGTGTAGTGTTTACAACGGGACTGGATATAGTATAGGAGCACAATAGTGCAGTCCTCCACAGATATGGTTACGGAACATTCTAGTCAAGGTTGTGTAGCATAAATAGGACGGCATATATAGTAACGTTTTACACTGACCTATATCAAAAACAAGATTATAGGGGATATTCAAGATAATGTTACGATGTGAGCGAGTTTTCGCGCAATGTCGAACAATATCTGTAAAATTACTTTTTTTCAATGCGTCACTATGATTGCATTAAGTATACCTATGTGTACTTGTTTGTTCCCTATCATAGTCATCGCGTATCTCATGATTGTAACGTTATCTTACATATCTTTGGGCTCCGAGGAATTTAAACACTCTTTCATGGAGTTACAGCTTACATGTAACTCCCTGTAAAGCAGTCTGTAATTTAGTCTGTTTTTCTACGTCTCTTTTACCTACTTCGACATCTTTTCTGCTTTCCTTGTTGGACTTTTTCGCCCTTCATTTTTTTTTATTCATTTTTTATGGCAGTAGGAATGACACCGACAAAACAACCAGAAGATGGGACCAGTAAAACCAAGAAGATGATAAACAACAAACAATAAACAGGGAACAAAAGAACAAAAGACCGGTCATGGAACGTAAATTGACCCCCACATCCTTCCTTGGTTACAAACACTTCTGATGTGCGCGTAAAAGGCGTAGTTAGGGACTGTAGATGGTATCTAAATCCTTTATTACGTAGACTGCCAATAAATACAATTAAAGATACGAACATGATCAAGGGACAAACACAAAACTTTAGCTCTCTATTTCATGTTGTTAATGGTCCATTGGCGAACAGGGGTTACTAGATGTCGAACGTTTTTATCAGATTGATACACCACTGTGTCACCTTGGTCCTCAGGAGGAGTGGGTTAGGTTTGGGGTGGGGGTGGGGTTGGATGAAACGGAGTGAGGGAGGGTTGCGAGGGAAATGTACAAAGATTAGGGGATATGTTATTTAGAGCAACTGCTTCATGTTAAGTAAAATTCATTGCAAGTGAAGCCGTCAAATCTGTCGCCAAACGTCGAATTGCAGAATATCGCCCTCAACTTTTGCAACATTCCCCGAAACTAAGATACTCCAAATTACTCTATAGAACTCGATGGTTAGTTTCTAAGAGTACGGATATGCTGTCCTTCTTGATGATGAGTGCGTGGAATACTGTGTACAGACAGAGGGATCTAACGGTATTACTGATACAGTCTTGTCATTGACTGAATTTCAATCAACAAAGTGGGGACGTTTAAACCTTTCCCAAGAGGTGCCGTATCGACGATGCCGATGAGCCTTTATGATGGACCTATTTGAATGATTCTCACATGATTCGGAAAGGGTACATACTTTCGACGTAGGTCGGTGGTGCAGCATGGTGCAGTATGGATGTGGGGAAGAGTTAGGGGGGAAGGGGTAGTGAGTGATATGTTCAAAATTTGTGACGATCATGTCATTAAGCGTTAATTTTAAAGTGAGAGAGAGAGCACTCGATGCAGGGTCTGCATCGATTCACTGTCAGTGTCTGACCTGATATAGATTCTCAAAGATATTAACATTAGAGAGGTAATCAAGGTTCGAGCCCTCCAAGGTATATTCCTCTGAAAGTTAGAGCTTGCTATTAATTTCCCCTGTTAGATTTGATTAAACTTATCCATAAATATTTACACAATAAGTCTTCCTGAGGAAGAGATCTTTAAACCATTATTCTTGCTAGTATAACATTACTTCGCAGAACTGTTACGTGCGGGAAATCGTACGTTGCCCTGAGAAATGTTTATTTTGTCATTTTTTTTTTATCTCTATCACGATATCAGAGATTAAACTCAGTTTATGATTCTGCCAGACATTGTCAAATTATATCTTGTATTGTACTAAGGTACTATACTGTCAACAAAGTTGTTATAAAATGAACACATATACCCTTTTTAAGAAAAAAGAACTTTTTCAATATCTGTTCACGATCGTAAACAATTAATTTGATAGACTAGTAACTGTTCGAATGAGGATTGTACAGCAAGTTAAAGTCAAGACCTTATGTTTGGATGTATCATATCTGCGTCTGATAGCTTTTTTTCTGAACAGAAATAAATATTTCTGTTTATTGTCTTACTCTTCGCTTTTGCCCCGTGGATTTTTCCAGCGAAACTTGCGATACGCTGCTGTTAATTTATATAGGCACCCCGATAGCCATGCGGTGACTGTAACTTTCAGTATCGCCAGAGATACACGGGCATGGAGGGGAATAGAGTTTGCAAGACAGAAACAAACGGACAATGATCCACATAGTTGCAAATGTCGCTTTCGAAGTTCCTCATGTCCAGTTCGGACTAGCTACTCATCGAAAAAAAACAAAACAAAACAAACCTTCAGAAAAAAGATCCTTGCTTTCAATCCGGGATCAATGACCCTTCACATAAACACCATTTTCTTGTTTACACAGACAGCACAGTGCGCAAGCGATGTGTGTAATGTGCACTATACTATGGTCGGGTTGGTTCTGTGCGCCTCAATTCTATACCCTTCATTCACACGCAGTTATACATGATATACATGATCGTGCGTGTGTGTGTGAGTGGGGGTCAAACACGTCGACGAAACTATTATGTGCCTAACTGTTCTTGCTTTCTGTGCTTGCGCAAGAGTCATTTAAAAGTTGATACATGAAATAACGTAGTTCACCAACTTCGTTCAAACTCAGACGTTCCATTAGGATCGGTTTGCGCCCATGCACAATATATTGTATGCACTTTATTAAAACATTCTAAAGAAACATTACCGTATCTTGTCTGTATACATGCTCATTTCCCATAAGTTTCTTTAATGTAATACAATACGGTCTTTCTATTTATATAAAACATACTTAAAAGAAAAATCATAAATTTTCATCACGGAAGCTGATCTCAAATGTTGAGACACTCGGCACATGACAAAACAAGACTCCAGTGTACTCCTTTAATTATGACGATAAACTTTTAAAATACATTCGTTCATCTCAAATTCCCCTCGTGACGTCATCTCCTGAGAATTATCACACATTTACTCTTGAGTACATCTACAGCAGTAGGGATAGTGTTTCACGTCTTTTCATAATTTTCCTGTCATTTTGTCCTTCGTTTTTTATGAATTTTTGTGTTGAAGATGGTATCAGTGAATGACTTAGTATCCATGTACGAGAGGCACTGCAGTGTGTTTGTAACGATGTGTTCAGAGCCAAAGGAGAACGTGTGAACGTTTATACAGTGATAGATAGCAAACACACGAGAGTTTGTTGTAAAGATGGCGGATTGCGCAATCTTGAAAAAGTTACCTACACATTTAAAAAAGTGAATGTTTCATTTGTATATAGACCCATCTACTAAATAATCCTTTTAAATAGTCTCTGAGGAAAAACTGATACGAAATGGAACGTTAGTGATTAAAAAAAGATAACAATACAACTGAGTCAATGATTGTGGTGGACATGATATTGGTTATATTATTCAGCATAACTTTACGACATAATTAATAACCTCTCACTACGAGTAACATTTACCCTCAAAATGGCCTTATTTATGTTTAAACGTTACTGTTAAGAAAAAAGAACAGCAAA
>VJOZ01035277.1:0-11329 GCA_009801055.1 Stichopus horrens
CCCTCCCACCCCCTCGATATTCCCTAGATTCCCCAATTCAAAGATTCTATAGCTTTCATGTCCCGTAGCCAAGCATTTAAGTCATTGATGACTGTTAAAGAGATTTCATCTGCTTTACTTGAGTCTTTTTCAATAAAAGGTGTTTTTTTTTTATAATTTCCAAAGTTTCAACTTATTTTCATCACTTTGATAAGATAACGATCCCCTTTTCATCAGCCTACATTTTCAGAGTATAAAAATCTAAAACTTACATCCATGATTCGTCTGATTTTCGAAAAACCCGCCAAGAGAAAAAAAAAAACCCTGCAATAGTGACGTCATAGAAAATACATACAACTGTAAGAAACTAAAGCTTACGTCTATGATGAAGAGGCCCGGATTTACAGAATGGGGAGACTGAGAAGATGAGGGATGGGTAAGGGAGGAGTGTGTCCTTGTCTCTCTCATTCATCACCCGCCAAAATACCCCACACAATGGCTGCCTTCTACGTTTTTGTTCTTTTTTAATGAAATGTCGTCTTTTTTTTTCATTTTGGGTTATGTCCTGCTCACATTGGTCCCAACCGAGATGACGCTAGACCACTAACACCCCCGTACCCCTTCCATCGAATACATTGCTATAATGTTATAATTGTACAACTATGAATCTCAAAAGGTAACCCTTCATTCACGTCATTGACCCGTGAGTTTAAATACAATCAAAATGTGGTTAGCTTGAGTATAATCCATACGTACATACTCCATTGTGGAAGAACAATGACAACTATAAAACCCTGTCACGATTACATTGAACTCCACATTTCGACAAAATAAATGAGCGGTTATATAAATATTTCTGACATGAGGGACTTTTGGATGGACCCACTTTCTGCAGTTCCTTTGAAATAACCGCACTGGGTGCATGTTGCAATGTGCCTGTACTCAATCACGAAAAGGTGGTATTCAACCATCGCAATCCAACTGGTCACTTGAAGCAACTCACTTGAAACAGCCTCAACTTTCCTCAAACACAATATTGTGAGAAGTAAACCCCACTAAGGGAAGTACTTCCTTATTAATTCCTGAGTTTCCATATATAAGAATGACCATTAAAGTGCTCTCTCCTAATGTCGAACGTCAACACCACTTCCCCTCCATAACACTTTCTTTTGTGGGGCACCACAAGAGCGAATTAGAACCGGATATGCCAAAGGGGTTATTCATATCACTGTATTTTATTCTCCTATGAATATCAATCAATCAGTTTGCGGGGTCGCACTCTTCTCTCGACATTTGGACTTAAATGCAAGTTTACATTCATGAAGTCGATGATGGGGCGCACCTGAGTCTTGTTCCCCCCCTCCTCAACTCTACCAGGAAAGATGGACCTACCCTGACACTAATAAAATGCACGAATACATAAAATGATTAAACAGAAAAAAAAATGCATCCGACTTCTTGAAGCCAATCTCACTGTGTACGTTCAAGTCACAAGAGTCATAGACTGATAAGAAAAGTCATTAAGTGTTACTGGTATTTAAAGTCAATAGTTTTATCGAGTAATAAAAACAGCAGCCACCACCCATACTCAGGGTAGCATCAATCTCTCTCGATAATGCTACTTTACCAGCGATCTCCATTAAAACTTATCGCAAATTCCCTCCTCCCCCCCTCCACATACTCAAGCCTCACTCCCTGGCTGTCTGATGTAACACTAACATGCAATATCTGGCTGTTCTTTGGCAAGTTCCAGCTTTTTCTCCTCCCAAAATTTTATACTAAATTAGAATCCTCAGGTTACCATTTCCAGCGACAAGAGTAACCGTAAACCCAGAATCCTAACATCAAATAAAACACTGGATACTTAGGAACAAATGAATGGGCAGCAAGTTGAAGTCTGCCATTTCACCCTGCAGGTGCAGATTCTCAAGCTGAGACAAATTCAGAGAAGAAAATCAATTTTTTGTGCGAAGGCGACCACTTTTAATTTCAGTTTACAATTTTTTCCATTTCCTTATTTTGGGTCTTTTGTGTCAGGTTTTCAGTGCACCTCCATTTGGGCACAGTCACCCTCTCCTCCCACATCTCCCCCCCCCAACCCTACCGATGTAATTGCCTAACCTCACAAAAGTCAATTGTGCATGTAAGGATGACGACTGACTTCTGTGGGAGTTCAAATGTTGGGTGCATTGAACACATTTACTAAAGCTAACGTCTTACCATCCTTCCCCCACCCCTCATCCCCTTTTCTTCTCCACAGTGTTCCACTTTATAGCGAGCTGGAAATTCACATTGACTTACGTTCTCACACCTCACGAGTCAGGCAACACCTTCATTTGAGCACGAAGCTCTTCAAATGGTGCTATACTTCCCTCACACCAGTATGCACTACACACACCAGGTTGATGGGAACATCGTCTCGTGCAGCGTGAACATCGAATCGCTACACAAGAAAATCTAGAGTGATTATTATTGGCTTATATTCATATGTCATTTTAAATTGGAGTATGATACATCGACCACAGAAGTTTCTTTTTTATTTTTTGACATTAAATACATTTATACATCTATATATATAATTTTTATATATAATTACTGTACATAGAAAATCATTCTTTACCTTCATTCAATTATCACATTCTTTAATACCGTCCTAGGAACCACGCAAACCAAGAGGCCAACAATTACTCGGTAAGGCTGGCGCTCTTGCAGCAGACTTTGGCAGCAAAGATCCAGATGGACTCAGATGAGCTCAAATAATTCATGGAGTTGCAAAAAGGGAGCAACATTGCCACTGGTATAATGAAATAATCGGTAAACAAAGCTATGTCTAATTTAGGGCAAGAAATTTTCATCACACAATTAGGAAATTACGTAGAAATACAAAAGAATGGCGAATGTGGAAGAAAATTGAGAGAAATTTCACAAAACCAGTAGTACTTTGGTAATTTATGCCAGGGGAGGTTGCTATGGCTACCACAATTACAGCTGTCATTTTATCAAAGAAAATCCTGGACTTAAAATCGCGTCACTCTGCTGAATAAGTCTTACTATGGGATCTCCGTAAGGGACGAAAAAAAATTGCAAGGATGGACAGAATGCAGAACGGGGAAATGAAACACAAACGTTTTGGAGGTGGAAAGGGGGCAGTTAAGTTTAAGGAAAATCATTTTCATCAATCATCAAAACAATCTGGTCATCCCGCAGTGATTTTTATCGAAGTGTACCACAGTATGACTCCACGTGTAAGGTGTGCTGTAATACAACGATGCAATAACGATGAAAGGCACGACAGTGCCGTCAAAAATAGAGAAATTTAGCTCAAAGATATCTGTCAAAAACTACAATTGATATTCAAACAAGACCTTGAATGTTGGCAAAAAGTTTACAAAGGGAACTTTTCAGCTATCTTGCATGTCTGGTGACACCAGACAAATTGAGTGGGATGAACCAAACATGGTCCAAAAAAGAAGGGATAAAGCTTTTTTGCTTTATCCTTATTAAGGGGACAGTTTTGAGATACAAACTATGACTACAAAAAATGCTGAATGGAGCTTCCATCAAGATGCATAGCTATGACAACCTCTCTTTCATTTCCTCGACAAGAATGAAGGGGGGGCGAGGCAGAGGGAAGGTATGGGGTAGATGAAATAAATACCACAAGCACAGCAACAAATGCTTCCAAGTTTGAAGCACTTGACTTCACGACCAAAACATCAGAGCACAGTTCAGCATCTGACATTTCTCAGAGAGGAACGACATTCTCTTCTCACCTCCCACTGATCGGAAAATACTGGCACGCCGTCGTCCAGGGTGTCCTTGGGACACCATCCTGGGGTTGACCCGGCATGACCCGGCAAAACGCAACTGCAGGTTAAGTATTGCACACAATGTACCTGGCACACGCTACTCCTCCACAACGATATCAATGGGAGGTCTGAACCGCCAGAGTTTACCGCTCTTTCCATCATCGATGTCTGTGGAACCGGGGGTGACCTTCCTCTGGAGGCAGGTAAGAGTTATCTTGTAATGTCCTGGGTACAAGTAGGTGAACGTGCAGAGGTGAGTAGGAAGGGTCTTGGCCGACAGCTGCGAAGGATAAAAACGACTGAGGGTTGGATGACGTTTTTAAAGGGAGTGAGTAGTCACCATAACTTTATTCTGGTGCATTAGCTAAATCAAACAAATCTCCTCTTTTATACTTTAGAGGTATCTTCCGTGGTATTTCAAACTTAAGGTGCATGCAACATAAACAAATAACTTATACAAATTTAGTAATAAAATAACAACAATATTGCCACTTGCTGTGAAAGTGCCCCCCCATGGACTGGGATGGGGGGCCTATCCAAGTTCAAGTTGAGGTGACTGCATATTCCCTTTATTATCTCATCCCACGAGAAAAATGTGAGATGTAACAAGTGGGAGGCGGCAAGTGGGAGTCAAATGACTAGCTCTGTGTCTTGATAAAATATTGATCACTACCGGAGGAAACGAAACACTTGCATTTTCCACCCTTGGATTGAAGGTGCATGGTTCATGAATCTGCTGTCAGACCTACCCTTTGAAACTGGCTCTGGAAGCAACCAACGCAGACGATGCTCTCAGAAACGTCCGGAGTGACCGCACCGTTGCAGTTGTCTTGGAAAGGACAGACCTCAAACTGGACTTTGTCGGAGTCAGCATCTACGAAGTGACGAGAAATTTGTTCAAGCAAATTGTGAAAAATTTTTGGCCACACAATCTGAATACAATGTTTGTAAGTCTGCAATAGTTTATGTCTAAAGATCTACTTGGAGCACACTTGCTACTTTCAACTTCTTGCAGTGTGACAATATGTGTTCTCATCACAGTGTTGGAATTTGAACATTTTGCTTTTCAGGAGACAGTTACTCCCGCCCATCAAAAAAGGGCTCAAATTTACACCTAGGAGGATGGTTCTTTGTAGATAGTTCTTGCGAGAAAATTGCCAAAGCAGGGTAAAGAAGAAGGTTTCCATAGAAAAGTGAAACGATTATCAAAAGACAGATGGAAAGGTGGCATGTTTCATTGGTGTTAACGGAATTCTCCACCATCGTCTCTCTTATATCTTAAAAGATGCTAACATTATTGTCAAGTCATCCTTCCATTTTCAGGAAATTATCTCAGAGAATTCGGAAAATGAATTATTTTAGTACATTGTAAAGGTACGAGTCTGGTGCTAGAAATCAATCAGTTGTGACATAGGGATATCTTGATCGAACATTGCTGTTGATTTTAATATCAAGCTATGGGTAACAGTACTGTTCTGATCTCTTATTTGGCAAAAAAAACCTTCGTTTCACCTAGAGCAGCACAAACCTACCTTTCAAAGCATCGTTCAGAACAAGCTATTTGTTTACTTTAGTTGACTTGAATGACGTTGCTCTGTAAATGATATTGAACTAGTACCGATTAATAAAGGAAAGAAACAACTTTGAGCTGATTACACAGCTTACCTTCCCTCCGTTGAGTGGGTCTTAAAGTATTACCAGTGATTAAATTTTATGTCCAGCACAATAACAGCTCCACTGGTTTCATATGCAAAAAGTATCTAAGTCAATATAGACATTCATGGGGTTTTCATAATTTCTGAACTAAAGAGTTTTTGCATCCAGGACCTTGACAGAAACACAAACAGTGGAAAAAGATGGAAATCAATATTTGCCGCTTTTACATCACACATTTTCAGGCTTAAGCTGAAGCCCAACTTTCAAAGCGTTATTTCACATCTAAGGAAGCTTCCACTGATAAAATATGTTGAACTGATAAAATGGTAGAGAATTCATATATCGTGTTAACGTTTCTTGCTGGTGGAGAATTCCTTTTATGAAAACTGAAACCCTATTGCAAATTTTCCTGATAGCTGCTAATGAAGGACAAAATATTTGTTAAAAGTATTACAACAGGTGACACTGTTTGAACAGGTAGAAATTTAGACCAGTCGTTGAAAACCAACAGAGCTATGTAAGATATAGTTACCTATGGTGGGTGTCACCGACACTTTCATACTGACGGTTTCTCCAACCAGAGCTGTGAAGGTGTCATGAGGGTAAAACGTGGACCCGTTCATCTCCACGTGCCACTCGATGGGACAGAAGTCAATGTTGTCCAGCATAAACTCTGTGATGCTTATCTCAGAAATGGAAGCGAATCCGTCCTTCTCCAGGGCGAGGTAGACTGGCAAGTCAAGGGATAAACATATGTATCTATGTTTGTTGGATTGTTAAAAAGTAACGCACCCATTGATTAGCAAATACTAATAACAAATAGTAAATGACAATTCAAGTTTTGAAGGGCTGTTTACTTTAAAACGCTAAACGACCAGGTAAATGTGGAGGGAGCCTGAGACTTGCTACATTACCACCACATGTTGGATGACTACCAACTCAATCATTTTAGAACAAACTTTGGTATCTCTCCTTTTTTTTTCACAGTGACAGTTAAGAACAGAGTTCTCACAATGTCTACCTAAAAAACAGATAGATGGCCTACACTGCATCATGTATTTGTCGAGAGAAATTCAAATTTAAAAGACACACTTCACAATCTGAGGGCGACGTAGTGGCAATAACGTAATGACAATAACGTAAGGACGATAAGGTAATGACATGATCCATGAGCAAATTTTCACACAACCTGACTTTGCATGGTATCGCTCTTCAGGAAATCATTCCTATGCATAATGTTTACTTGTGTCTACAGATTATGGTCTCCACATCAACGGTTGATCAAGACCATGCGTGGAACTGTCAGGATTGAGCTTTTTGAACCGTTCTCTTTGTTCGTGAGATTGTTGAGGATAACGATAAGAATATACAGAGCAACTTCAAATTCTTCCGTGGACACTCAACCAAAAAATCATTACAAATGGGCCAGTTCTGCATTTGTGATTCATACATCACAGGTCTAGTTCAGACAACAAGATAGAGCCCAGATCTGGCTTTCAATTAGATATTTTGTTGAAAGTCAGTTCTGTCAGCATCCAAAGGTGATACGTACTGACATTGACCAACACCCACTCAAAATAAATTATAGTGATTATTGTACAACTGAAGTATTGACATCAAGGCTTGGTCCAAGCCAAAGTTACGACCCCCTGTCATAAGCCATCTTCATTTTTTGGGAGGGGGAGGGATATGTTTTAATTTCTGAAAACAGTTATAAAAGGATATACACTGCCATCTTATGTCAACCAGATTTGCGAGTTGTTGTGCATAGAGTTCATTGACCACTTGATAGAAACCTGCCATGGATGTTCCCACCAACGGTTTGGACTTAAGGCCGTCTACGGAGAACCTGTCGACGGTTATCGCCAGCCTGCGGGAGCGGAGAATGAAAGAAGAGTGGTCACACATTCATCCCTGGGGGAAGAATAATCCTCTACCCATAATAAAAAATTCAGTCACCGAGAGGATTAAAAGAGATGCCACAATGGCCGACAGAGGCTGCAAGGAAAATGGTCTCTTGCAGATAGCTACTATTCTACAGTTGTGAGATCTGCTCACTTGGGAATAAGAATAGAACCTCTAACCACTTTGGTGCAACCTAGCCATAATCCTTCCCACAATGCACTGTAAATCTCAGCTGCCCATGCAGCTCGACTTTGGGATTTTTCATCTGAACCATGTCGGCTTACCGTTTGCAGGCCTTTGTCCCCAGGACAAGGCTGTTTCCTTCACCGTATTGCACAGAGACCTCATGAGAAGTCGGGTTGATGACATCCAAGAGGAGATGGAATTGCTTGGGGCTGGTGACACAAACCAGAAAGACAAAGGACTTTTTGATTCCTTGCCAATATATACAAAAAACAAAGGATAACCAAAATGCCCATTTTAACCTTTAACCAATGTTGGAGCCAGAGTCAACCAAATGACTTTGTTGTTATGGAAGGTCGGTGTAAAATTTCATTCTGTTTTTTATCCAAAGTCTTTTATGCTTGGGTGTTGTTTGAATGATATTTGTGTTGAATACACAGACCACCAAAAGAGCATGTTAGTTATGAATTTATGAATTATTCAATTTATGACTTCAACATTTCAACTGTCCTTCTTTTTTTTTCATTGCCTTCTAAATTGGGGTGAAGTTGATGAGGTCATTGTGAGGTAAAGCTGCTGAGATGAAGTAGGTGAAGACAACATATTTCACTTCACAAAGTAAAGGTTTTCTGAGTTCTTGACAGAAAATCAATAATATGTAGTCCAAAAAGGGTTAAAATTTTCACTCACTCCGAAGCTGGAAGCGTTGTCCAATGTGTGAATGCAATCGAAGGTTTGATTTCAGCGTGAAGTAGTAAATTTGTTACTCTGCAGAAGCTTGCCTCGGCGTCTTCTCCACCGCTGTAGCGGAATTTCAGAGTTGCCTCGATGACCTGCAAGAGGTAGAAATATTTCAAAGCGTTTGTTTCACCATGATCGTGAATTGCACTCAGAGAAGAAGGGTTTCTCGTGTTGAAGGTAAGACCTGGTTAGAGAACGAATATGACAAACTTTCTACCATTGCCTTCTTCAGTTCCATTCACATCACTATCAACTGCTGGCACCCAGACCAGCCGACAGGACTTTTCTTCTTTTGGAACTCCTTAGTTTTAATGGAGAGCACTTGCAAGCATAAATTATCTCAACTTTACAGGATCACATACTTTTACAAAAGAATCTAAACAAAAGTGTAACGTTTCTTTCTTCCTAGTACTTTCTGGTGAGAATAACAACCAATGAGAGGGACTATTTAATTCATATCACAAGCAGAAGATATAGCTGAAAATCCAAAGCAACTTCTTTGCTTTTGTGCATTTCTTTCACTCGAGACTCGAGTCATTTTGAGTCGACAGATCACACAAATTGAATTGAATCTAATTCTGGGAAAAAAGCCTCAATTGGAAATATGAACAATGAAACAGCACCGGGGGTGGGCAGGGTCTCCTTCAAAGGGGATCTGTCTAATTTCCTAAATCAAAATTTTGAAAAACTTGACAAAACTGATTGATGTGGATGACAAACCTTCACCAACTTCTCTGGCTCAAAATTCTGCGGAAACGAAGGAGCATAACTCGTCTCCAGAAAATTTGTGGCAGTCTTTCCCTTCGTCTTCCCCTGCTGCTGCTGTTGCAGGTCTTTCAACTTACGAGGCGTGGGAGTGGTCGGGAAATTGACTGAAAATGGTTGACAAGGAAAATCGAAGCAAATTCGACTAGGTGAGACTGGCTTGTAAAGTGTGTTGCTTAAAGAAAACTACTTTGAAATTTAGTCACGACGGTCGCAAACTTTGCAAAAGATGAGCCACAGCAATTGGTCTTTTTGGTGGGGAGCAACTTTATGAAATTTGGTCTTACATTGGTAACTTTTGTGTAAAGTCTCTGGTTCTGTTGTAAAGACATTTTTACAGCATGGAAGCAAGTTGTTGAAGAACACTGGTAAATTGCATCCCAAAGATTGCAACCCTCAAAAAGTTATAAATTTGACAAAAGGAAAAAATTACTTCTTTCTTCTTCATTTCTTTGTGAAGGACACACCAAACTTCCAGTTTCATACAAACAATAGTGAATATGAATGTCCATGTTATTATGAGCCACCTGATACTCACAGAAGTTTTGTAATGTGCTAAAATCAAGGCTACAGAAGACTTTTTCTGCATGATAGAACATGATGCCAGATCTAGACATACCATAATGGTTAGGTTGTCATCTCAAGAGAAGGCATAAACAAGTATGATATCATGTGAGNNGCTGACAGCGGAATGCACATAAAGGAGGGGGTAAAGATCGGTGTGCAGGAAATGCCAGTAAACAACAATTACGCAATACAGTATACAGCAACTAGACAAGGCCTCACATTTATCTATTGAAATGCTCTCAATGTAACCATGAGAGTTTAGTTTCAAAATTCAATAAGGTCAGTAGTAGTTTTACCTTAATGTCATAAAAAATTAAGATTAAAAAGAGATGGAAAAAATAAGTTACCCAGAAATACACCTCTATATAATCTCCATACTGAACTTTTGCAAATGACCATGCAAATCTCAACATGTTTAAATTTTTCAAAAGAATTTCTTTAAGTCTCTCAGAAACTTTTTACCAGATTTTAATTCCAAGTGTGCAAATAAAATCACAAAGTTACATCTTCCTACCTGTAATGTCATAAAATACACAGAAAGTCAAGGACTGGATATTACCAAAGAGATGTATTTGTAAACTTCAAACAACTAAAAGGACAAAGATTACAGGACAAAGGTGGTTAAAATGAAAAAGGAATGTTGTAGGAACCTGAATGAAATCTCTAGCAGGTGACACAACCAGTAAACAAGCAATATCTTGCTTGGGAGCATGCTGTCCTGAGCACGTGCGTTCACTCACCTGGTGAGCCTGGAGTGCTGTCGTCAAAGTAAACGAAGTTCCCAATCGCTTTTATGTACAGCGTAAACATGATGTGATGACCAGGCTCCAGGGGAAGTTGTGTTTTGATGTTCTCCTCACTCCAACTGAAAACTTCATTGATTGCTGATGAAAAACATGAGTAGAATTTGAGATTTGTGACTTTGAAGACATTTTCAATTGAGAGTTTTGCAATGCATAGGTCGGTATTTAGCAACGCAATCTTGTCTTACTGGATTTACCTGTACTTGTTACAAGAGTCATAGTAAATATTATCCTTGCTTTCATATTTATCCCTCTTTCATTTATTGTAACTTTATGCATGTTTGAAGTGAGAAACATGCTTACTCCAAGACATTTTAATACCAAGTCCATCAACAAACAATAAAAGAGGATACAATTGGCTCATTTTTTGGGGGGCACTTAAAATCCTGCAGAACTGTTGGTAAAATGTAAATGGCACTCCTGCCAAAAGTTGTACGAGATTCAATATTGTCTCAGTTCATGGAAGTTTTAAAAAAATCAGACATTGGTTTTGGTGCAGAACACTACAAACTAATCCACCTATGGACTCAGTTTATCAGTTCTTTACAGTGAAAATTTTTGTATACATTATAAATCGACCTGCATTGATAATGCAAACCAGAGGTGAATAAAACTAAAGGGCTAAATATTTGGGAATTCAAGTCCCCAGATGATCTGCAACACGAATCTCCCAAACAACATTGACTGAATTTCTAGACTCAGCAACTGGCATACACATAACCATGCCCTAATGCATCTGACATTCAGTCTAAAGTGAGTACGTAAATAGAAGCTGGTCACGCGCGTTTCAAAACCCTACGGGATCTCCTTCGGAGACCCCGTATGCCAGTACGGTGATCTCAAGCGAGTAACAGGGTACCCTGGAGAAATCGCAGGAGACGAATTAAACCAGTGGCATGAACTGCCATCATTCAACAATTT